>JAQFXL010000097.1:0-33803 GCA_034693445.1 Edwardzetes edwardsi | reverse complement strand
AATAATTTTCAAATTACATTAATTGAGATTTTAATAAATAATATCCCAAAATATATCTATCAATGGATGAAAATTATTAGACAGCGGGAGAAGGATGTAGTGGTGATATGGGAAATGAGGCAGAGAGAGAGAGAGAGAGAGAGAGAGAGAGAGAGAGAGAGAGAGAGAGAGAGAGAGAGAGAGACAGAGAGAGACAGAGAGAGAGAATGAAGAAGATTCTTATTCAGAGAAATTTAAGCCTAAAATGCATTCATTTATAAGATATGAATAATTCATAAATAAATTATTCATTTTATAAATTAACTAAAATATATCGAAAACATATCCAAAACGCCTTCAATTCAGTTATTCAACAAAATCACAAAAAGTTGAATTCAATATTGAATTTGCTCTAAAATTTAAGTATAGATCCGAAAAAAATATAATAAATTCCGTGTTTTTGTGAATAATAATATGAAAAGAGAAATCTGAAGCGAAACATAAAATGTTGATCAAGTTATGCAAAATATTGTACAAGAATACATGTTGTACCAGCGCTGCATTAGCTTTGAATTTCATCTCTCTATTCAATGTAGAATTTATAAAACCAAATGAAAATATTATTCAAAACATTATATTCTGAGTCATTCCTTTCTTTCTTCGCTTTAACTATTGATACGATATTTTTAGTCAAAAGTCGTTTATTTGAGTAAAAATCCGTTTAAATTCAATTCAATCGAAGTAAAGCAGAAAAGTCTTCGGTTTAAAAAAAAGTCAACTGTTTTGCAAATAATTCGATAAAATGTATGCTCACTCTTATGAATGTTTTAGTCGTTTCCTTTTAAAAATAGAACAAACCATTTCCAGGTAGTATTTAAATTTTATATTGCTTACCTTTCATTCAATGCATTATTTTCCACTATTTTCTTCTAATATGCTCAAGGTAACGTGGAGAGATAGAGAGAGAGAGAGAGAGAGAGAGAGAGAGAGAGAGAGGGGGGAGAGAGAGAGAGATTTTAAAGCAAATATGGTTGAATTTCTAAATACAGTCTAATTTTTATTTAGGGACGCATTCTATTCGAAAACAGATTTCTTTAATGGTTTGTTGTTTTTATGGTTAGGCATCTGTCGATGATTTCAGTTATGTTGTATTCTTATGAGAATACAATTGTTTTGTTGGAGGTCATTTTGGTGACATAAATGGTTCGACACTAATGCCACTAATGAGGCCCGACTGTAGTTTTTTTTTGATGATCACGTGAACCAAAATTAGAAAATTTATGCAAATTTATTATAAATCACGAAATCTTAATACAGTTATTGTATAAAATAGTGAAAATACAAATGTTTTGGTGAATCAAAAGCATTTTGAAGCGAAAGAATAGTGAACTCAACTTTACTTTGAATTTCATTTTTGATTTCCTGGAAAAGAAAACTCAAAAATAGACTCAAAGAAAGAATTTGATTGAATAAACTTTTAAGGTTTAGTATCGGAGAGAAACAAAAAATTGAAATATTTATGCGATTTGTGATAAACATGAGAATAGACTTCTAAGAAATGAATAACAAAATTGAAAAAAAATATTCTTCAATCGAAAAGTTGAAATAAAATATCCTGGAAATGCATTTTATCGATTGGAAAAAAGATAAAATTTCTTAATCAAACAAATTAACACTGGAAAACTTAAAACTATTGCATCAAGGACATCATTCAATTTTGATGACTACATTTCAAACTGTTATTCATTAAAGAATATTTGCCGGCATTTTCTGTCATAAAGTAAAATAAAAATAATAATAACTTTAATTATATAAAAGTCTATCAATTTTTTATTGTCGCCGAAAAAAATCTAATATCATTTGAGAGCAAAATGTTTGAACTGAGTCCTCCTAATATGAGGGAAATTAGATATTTTTTGCTTCACTATATCACAGAGAGATGTATGAAATTATAGCAATTTTTGTTATGAAATTTTCACACTTCAAACTGAGTCACGGTTTACATCAATCAAAAATAATTATACAGTTTTTGTGTGAAATTGTGTGTCGCCTCATATTATATGTGATACAGAAATAAAATTATAGAGAAATGCTTTTCATATAAATTTAATTCAATTTTTGCTTGAGATGATAGCACAGGCGATCAAAAGAAAGCTTTCAGATAAATTAAAATAGATCCAGGGGTAGAGAATGTAAAGCAATTTTGTTTAGCAATGAAGACAATACATGTATTGTTTTTATTTCTCAAAAAAAATTCCTTATTTTTGATTGAAATTATTTTCTTCGAAGAAAAAAAAATATAAATTTATAACTCTTTTGCTAATTAATGGTTAATTTGGTCTAAAAATCATTAGAGGAAAGATTGAAGAATGTCTTTAATTATATTACAATTGATATGATCTCTCTTTTTGAGGTAAGCTTTCAGTTAATAAAATTAATGCATAGAATAAAAGTTTAAAATTATGTTAAATTCGTCATATATTTGGAATAAACAACATTTTCTTCCCTTATAAACAAAATTAATTAATTAAATTGAGTTAAATATAACGAACAGAAGAGTAGTCGTGTTTTGCTGGGAATCCGTCTGAAGTCACGAATGTGTTTGAAGTTTTCATTCGTTTTGATTCATTTGATTCAATAATAGAAATGCTAATAGAAAGGAACGGCACTATTGGGGGTCATTACCGGAATCCCACCCATCCCCACAATAGCTATAAAATCTTTTGTTTCTCATTCACTCAAATTCCAATAACTTTCCCGGAATTGAAATATCATTCAATATTTCATATAAAGTGTAGACTTATTATAATTATTATAACTTTGAATAAGAAATTTAATTTTGTTTTCAAAGGTTTTTAATAAACTTTCAATGGATTAGATTTAATGGGATTTTGCGAAATCTCACTGAAAAATAAGTCAATTTATTTATGAAAAATTTTATTTGTTATGAATACTCAAACAATCATATTATGGAAAGTTTGGCATCAGTTCGAAGATTAGGTGGTAATGGAGCGGATCAGAGCTCAAGTATCACTCTTTTTACTCATAAATATTCCATATTTTAAGCAAAATATTTTATAAAAAAAATTCGAGAGTTTATTTTGAAGACAATTGTCTTAAAGTGTGATAATTCTGGTGAGAGATTACAAATTGCTTTCAGCGATTGTCTGCATTAATTTGAAATATCAAGAGTTTTCTCATCAGAAATAAAGTGTTTTCATTTTTTATCGAAGTGATTGAAAAATCCGATTCTAATGGAAGTCGTCTTTCAAATTGAAATAAATTCTTTGAATTCTTGTGTTGAAAAGTTGATGTGTTTTTCTCCTATTATTTGTTTGTTTGTCTGCTTATCGAATGATCTCTTTCTTCGACTAATATCATGTCTTCACTCATGAGTTTTCTTAAGAAATAAAGAAGAATTGAAATGTTATAAAAACACATCCAATTCATCGAAATCCGATTCATTTCAATTGGCTTTTTATTCTGATTTTCGAGTAGTTTTAAAAACCATTTCACAGATAGTCTTCATTTGAACCCTATTTTCTAATCAAATAAAAGACAAGAAAAATCAAAACTTTGGTTTCAGTCTAAACGGAAATCGATTTCTATTTATCATATTTTAAATATTTTCAAACAAAATGTGTTTCGTTTATATTTGAAATCTATTTGTGAATCAATTTCTGGAATTTGAAATATATTTTTATTTGTTATACTCTTTCTGTCAATCAATTAATTTAATTACAATGGCTTTGAGATTAATTCAGACAAAATTACTCATGTTCAAGATTATATTAAAAGAAAATAGTGTAAATATAACCAATCTTCAGTAGAAATAGCTAGATTCATTGGAATTTGAATTTTGTTCAAATATTTTGGACAGTTTTTAATGAGCTGTTTTTAATTTTTGTGAGAATTAGCAAAGTTTGACCCCCTTGGTGATCATTTGTGAAAATAATGAATAAATTCATTAAAATCAAAGTGGAAGTCATTGGCGAAAATTAGTCTGAATTTGATGCGTAAGTATTTGGCCTCAGGTTTATCTCAAACGACAATTAGTTGATTGCAACCATTGATCCGATTAATGAGTAAATAAAATGTAACCAATTATTCAAAAGAGTTTTCACTAAAAATTAATACATTAAACAGCAAAATATGTTACACATATTGATGGATAAATTGAAAATTTCTCCGAAAACCAATTTATTGTGACTGACATTAATATATTCGATAAAAATTGTGTTAATTGTTTGAAAGACAATGACTTTGAATGCATTCATATGTTTAGAAAATGAGTTCAAATACTTTGCATTTTTAAATAGCTTATTAGATAAGAGCTTTATTAAAGAGTAGGCTTTCCTTTGTGGCACCGATTTTGTAAGAAAGTTATCTTTCAGCGGTTTATATGGATATTATTCATGTTAAACATGGCATAAATTTTTATTAACTAAATAACTAACAGAACTCTCTTTGGGTTGAAGTCATGCCTTAAAATAATTTACCGAAAGTCGAATCGAAGACTAAATCGAAACTTAAATTCCATTTCAATTTCCAATCGAATTACTTATTATTTTGCGGAACATTTCATCCATACTATTGGCGTTTGACTCAACTTTTTATTGTTTTTCATGGCTTTGGGGCTCGATTTAAGTCCTACACAACTATGCCTTTCAGAGGCCGTGCGCTTATACTCAAGGAAGTCTTGTAATTGAATTATATTACTCATACATGCCTTAACTTAACCGATATATGAGTTTGAATCGCATCTCAAGCCCTGAAGGAGACACCAAATTAAGAGATAGAAAAAATATATGTCAGATATTTGGCCTCTTTTTTACTGTCAATCATCAAATCAATTGCTTACTTCAGGAAGGAATAAATGCAACGAATCTACTGATTGTGAGCCACCACCGGTTAATCATACCAGTGCTCATATTAGTGCTCATACTAGTGCTCATACCAGCGCCACATCAATACTAATGTTCATAAATTGATTACAACATAACAACGGTTAAAGTCATGTAAAGCCATTAATAGACATAAATTTTGATTGAAAATTAAATTTGTTTTCAACAAATCAGAATCATTAAAATAAATTTTAGGATAATTTGAAGTGACCTAGATCATTGAATAGGCTGTTCTAATTTAATTTAATTAGCGATTGTCTCACAAGAGTTGAATTTCTATTCAAATATTTGTTGCAAATGTTTTAACGTACGAAAAATCTGAGCACAAAATGATTTTTCGGATGATTTGCTTCAGAGAAATGGTTTTATATGAGTTGAATTAGTCTCTGGTGATTGTGTGCTGTGCACTCTCGCCGACCATATTAATGGCTCGAATGATACATGAGCTCAGATAAGACCAAAGTATTATTCTTTTCAATATTGAATATTCATTATAATGTTATGTAAAATGCAAAATATATTCACTCTTTTAATAAGTGAAACAGTTTTAGCGCAAACACAACAGCTTTTCTTAATTCTGTTCCCTGTTTTGACACATATTACGGGTCTTTTAATTTATGCCTTAAGACTTCTAATGAAGAATTGAGCGCTAAATATATATCAATATATTTGAAGCCTAAGACCAGAACTGAAGAGTAAAGTTCAATGAAATAATGGAAGAAAAGGCAGAGAATAAGCGATAATATATGCCTTTATATTATATGCAGAGTCAGAACAGTCAGACCAGTATTGAAGGCAAACCTTCACATAAAACTGACAATCGATCGCTGGCTTTGTCTAATACAACACAATCTTCACATTCTTCAATATTCTGTGCTCTTAACGCTGTGCTATCGTTGCCAATGCTTTAATATGAGTCATATAATGCTATAGTCAGTCAGAACTTCATTCCTGGGCTCCAATATTTCGCTATTCTTAGACTCAGACAATCTTCACGTTAAGTGAGTTTGCAATGGCTCTGCCTTCAATTTGTGCCTTCAACCTTTGCATTAGGTTGAGAACACACCGTCCTTATAGTTAGCGCTCGAGACCTAAGTTCTCAATTCTAATACAGTTTTTGTATATTTAAAAAGCTTTTTGCTTCCAACTCGTGCATCACTAATGTGGTCGCTATCAGCCTGTGCTCTGTCTGCAAGTGTGTTGTCTTTCATGTTTCTCACGGGTATTTCATAGCTTTTTCCATCTTTTGCCTATTTTTTGTCAAATGTGTTGAAACAAAGACGTAAACAAACGAATCAGTTGTGTACAGATGTGAAACGAGAATCAACTTTAAGCGCAAGACTATCCCCGAAATATAAATACATTCATACACTCACTGCAAGACATCGTTCACTTTCCTGCCGTCTATAAGACAGTCGAAGCACTTGCACTGTATATACACTCAAAAATACTTTTGCGGAAAAAGTACTGCTCTTTCGTTCACTGATCTAAGACGACACCGATCTTTGCAGAGGAAGAGTCGGCCAAAAATCGATCAAAAGAGCAATGCGCTCATACATACACTCTATTCCAAGGGTGAACACTACAGCACTCTGACGTCAATAAAAATCGAAGAGAGAGAGAGAGAGAGAGAGGGAGAGAGAGAGAGAGAGAGAGAGAGAGAGAGAGAGAGAGAAATTGTGCTCCAAATCTCTACATTAGTGACGATATTATGATTTTTTAAATAAAAATATTAAAACAAATTAAAAGAAAATAGATTTCAAAACCAAAATATTTTCAAAATTTTCATTGCAGACAAATCTGTGCTTTATTTACAACAAGAATTTACTTTGATTTTAGGTCTTTCCCTTCAATTTATCCTTTCAAAGCGTAAGGGAATAATCAATTATTAAGTAATCTTGTTCTATTTTTAGCAATTGCTTTTAGAAACATGATTTGCATTGTTGACATCAATTAAGAGAATACTTTGAGAACCTAGGTCATCAATGATTCTGTTTGGTAATAGATTTATTTATGTATCAAATAATTGCGAGGATTGTGAGGATTGACAATAAATTTATTCATTGATTGAAACCGCTTTGAATTTATTTATTCCGAAACTAATTTAAATATCGATATATCATTGATAGAAAGGGAAAGGTATAGTACTTTACTTATGGAAAAAACCTATCGAACATTGAATTACAAATACTTGTGTAGAAAATTGGAAAATCTTAATAATACAGGTATGACTTCCTCTTTTCTCATCAATCATTTTATGTCAACCCATATTTCTTGTTATGAGAACTGCTCCCAAAGAAAGCAAAACTAAAACAATTTCTTAGAAAATCACTTTTTCTTAGAAATTCAGATCTGTTTCACAAAAATTCAATCGGGTTTTCATATTATTATCAGATTTCCGACAAAAACTCATTCAATTAATTCGATTTTTAGATTATCACAATTTTTGACGAATTCTCATTGTTTTGAATATTTTTTGAAATCACATAATTCAACAAGGGGCTTAATTTTTCAATTCTTTTATCCGTCAACTATTTACTTAATGAATATTTCAAAACATTTTTTGATTTGAATTTTTTTAGAATTTATTTTTTCAGATAAAAAACAATAAATAGTTTTTAAGAAAAGAATTTCATTCAATAAATGAAAAGCTTTTTGAAAAATGAAATCTAAGATAAATAATGAAAATGAGTCTTATTTTCCGATCTCTCTCTCTCTCTCTCTCTCTCTCTCTCTCTCTCTCTCTCTCTCTCTCTCTCTCTCACACACACAATTCGATTGAATGATAGATTTTTTTTCACAATGTATTTTTGATAGTTGTTTAAAAATGAATGAAATTCAGTGTTTTGTTTACTTTGAGGGAAAGCCATCTGAAAATTGAAAGTGGGATTCGTTCCCAGTCTCTGTCAAATCTGAGTGATGCCAAAAATATTTTATGACATTTTCACTTAACATTCAAACTTAATGTAATTTAAGAATTTTTACGTCAATTAACTATAGATTATGAATAGAATAATATTAGTAATAATACGATAATTAATTGTTTTAATATTGTTTTATTATTTCATTTTAAGGAATTCTCTCTTTTATTCATTAAGATTTGGTTTAATAATTAAGAGAATTCTTGAAGAAAACGATTTCATTTTGATTGCTATGAAATAAAAAATAATCAAATTGTGTTACCCATCAAATGTTGATTTATTTAAATTAACATCATTTTGAATAATCAGATTCGTAAGTACCTGACAATACCATGATTAATTTGGTTGAATTCTCATTCTTATTAAAAAATTGATGATATCATACAAAAACCAGACTATTATTCGGCGCTCATTAGCAGTAAATTTGCTGACAAAAGTCTAGTCAAGCGCTGACTATATTACAATTCATTTTGCAAATCAGTGCCACAAATGCAGAGCACTAGACATCAGATCAAAGGCATAGCAACCAAATTGCACTTAATTTTTTCTTTCGTCGTCTATTATTCCCGTTCTATTTCTCAATGGAATTTCTCTTTTTATCTTTTCTTTTTTGAACACTTTTGTATCGTCTTCTCAATGTTCTCAATGTTCACTCATTCACTTTTACATTACATCATTCAATTCACATTTTCATCCAACACGATCTCTCTCTCTCTCTCTTTCTCTCTCTCTCTCTCTCTGTGTGTGTGTGTGTGTGTGTGTTCCATAAGTTTTCACTTATATTTTGAATGGAATTCCTGTAATTTGTTGTCGACTTCAATAGAATTGAAGTAATGATAAACTCGACCGCATTTAATATTAGAAGAAATTCCAAAAATTGGAAGTTTTAGCCATTTCTTGGTTAGTGACCAATTGATATGCATTATAATAACCGCATAACTGAATAAACAAAGCACTCATTTAATTAATTTTTGCTCTTATTATTAATATGGAAGCACTTCATTCATTTCATTCAAGTTTTATATTAATGTTCTCAACACTAATACCAACTCTTAAAACAATAGACTCTTAGCTATGAACTCAGAAATTCATGTGATGCATTTACTAAGCTTGTTCAGTTTGGTATGTTTTACCAATATATTTTTATTCTAGAGCAAGTCTTCTTAATAATGAATTTGCATTTTGAAACCACTGACAAGATCAATTAAAACTGAAGATTATCTAAAACTAGACATCGAAGTACAATCTGCATTTCATTTATGCTAATCATGCTTTACTGAAAAATAATCGGAGAATAAGTATTAAGACCAAGATCACGGTAGCTATTGATAGTGAACACTGAAGCCGATAAGCGTCGGAACAAAGTTATACATTAAAGTGGTATTTCGGGGTTTGAATGACTGGTCATCTCTGACTGACTATTACTAATATTGATAACAAATTGACAAATGATTAGATCGTGTTTTTGAATTGAACTCAACTTGACTTCAATTCTACAGCGATGCTCATTTATTTTATGGTGAACCTGGTAGGAGAAATGACCTATTTGTTTCTTTGCAATACTCTTTTTTAGACGTCTAACAGATTCACTGATAGAGAATAGATTGCTCTCAATATGAGGTAGTTTTAAATAAGTTGAAGTTTTTTGGGGAATCTACGCTATTATATTCTGAGTACTTCAAGTTGAAACTTTCCTGGAAAAATAGATAAATTTAGCTTGGTCACATGATTTGTGAGTTGAATATCGTTTAGCCATCAGAATAAGTGCAGTAATTGTGGATATATTGCAAACTTGCAGACATTAAATGAAACCTCAACTCTACTACAAATAGAGTTAAACGTCTATTGAAATCATTTTCATATATATGAATAGAGTGCATAACAACTATGAAAATATGATAAACCATAATATAGTTTATGACTTGTATTATACTCCGATGAATGTTGTGTTGAATTACTGACTTAAGAGTAATATATTATTAACTCAGCGATAAAATATAAAAAAAAACAATTCTTTTATCACTTCATTGCTTCAAAACTTATACTTTAATAAAAGTTTGAATCAAATGAAAGCTTGTATTCATTAATTAACTTTTCATATAAATAATATAAAACTAAAATAGTTTTTAATACAATTAATTGACTGTTTCGAGAGTAAAAAATAGGTAGAAAACAAAGTCTAAATGCAATGAATAAAAAAGAATCCATCAGAAAAGGAAATGGATAATAAACGATACATTTATGCAAAGCGTATTTATTTATATTTGCGATCAAATGGTTTGCTTATATTTTTTCTTAATATATTTTTTGACGTATGAATACACGAACACAAATGTAGTACCAAATCAAGTACAGTAGTGTAGAGAACCGGAATATTGTGCTGTGCGAGTTTAGAGAATCGGGCACAGAATAGACATAAGCTTGGATCTTCTACCGCCAATGTATAAAGCAATTTGAGAGATGGATGACATTTTCATACTTGTTTAGCAGCGCTCGTCTTACGTAGATTTTGCGTGCGATCGACCAAATCATATGTAGAGACCCAGAAGAAGAACACAACGAAATAAATGTAGCGTTCATTGCATTGTAAAGACTCAAATTGCAGCCAATGCTCACCAATAGTCACAAAGTGGTGTTTCGCTCTGCATATGAGTCAAACTGTTAAAGCGATCTGCCTTCTATTGGGCTCACCGCTCATTCTGTGTGTTTCGCTTACAGTTTTAGGCATTGAATCGCTTTTGCATTTTTGTTATATTCAGAGAGAAAATAGCAGAAAAGGGACTGACTTATAATACATGACTAATGCCAAAAGCCATAGCTATGGCTTTGGTCGAGCTATAAAACATTTGGTGACACTTTCTATTGTATTTGGTATTTCATTGCACACCACATACAACACACACAACAAAAACACTGCAAATCACAAAAATCGACTTCTTTTCGATTCATATATTATATATGTTTTTGTTATGAAGTAATATATTACAAAAACTCGATATAATATCTTCATGTTTCGTATGAATGTGCGATATGTCTGTCCTGTCATTTGTATGTTAGTCACACAGGTATGTGAAACGAACGGTTCAAAAACATTCATGTATTCAATGGTTTTGATTCATAATTTTTCAAGAAATCGCTTTTATTGTTAACATTTGAAATTTAGAGAATATACAATGTAGTAAAAAATAATACTACCCTGATAGGTCTTCCTTCAAAACAAGGCTTCTTTTCTAGATTGATAAGAAAAATTTGAAATACAATGCCTTAAAGAAGTCCAACAATTGTTTGAAAGAAAAGTTCAGTTTTTATTGAATTTCTATCGAATATGTAATTTCGATTCAACTCTATTCATATGAAAGCAATACTGAGTACTGAGTACTGAGAGGTCAGAATATAAATGATAATCACTTCAAAAAATTTATTCACAATTTTTTCATATCTTCTTCCTTTTGTCTCTTTATTGTGAGAATTGACATTATTTTCAGTTCATTGTTCAATGGGTACAATTTCATACCATTTATGCAATATTTTATGCTTTCCTTAAAAATTGTTTTTGAATGTAATTTTCATTTTAATGTTTTTATTTTTCTCTCATATAATCAGAAACAGATTGAATGAAGAGTTGAGAGAAATGAATATTCATTTGTGACAAATGCTTAGAGAGATTGTGGAGGGGATGACATAAATTTAATAATTATATCTACGAACAGAAAAGAAGATATTTGTAGAGTTGTGTTGTGTTAAGCGATTCGGAGAAAAAGCGCTGCAAATGATGCAAAACCACTAAATTATGTGCAAAATCGTAGTCTTTGTTAAACAATGGTTTTGATGATAATGTAATTCAAACCCGTTTTACTTTGCTTACACTTTTTTCTTCTATTCTTAAGCACTGAAACACTCAGTGAAATACTAGGTTTCATTTGATAGTCTCGAACCAATTCCTATCTTTTTGCTAAATCTCTGAACAAATTCTTCTAATTTATATTCTTCTGACTATTTTTTGCATACGTTTTGTTTAGAAATATAATTTTTCTTCAGGTAAGTATAATTCACGACTTATTTATTGTTGTCTTCCATTCTGTTCTATTCTGTTCGACAATTCAGTGTCACTAAGAAGTCTGGAGGGGTTCACAAATAAATGTTAACATTCATTACACATTCATTTTGCAACAGAAATAGCTTTCGACACATAAACAATGTTTTCGACGCTCTTCGGCTCACAAAATATTTGAACCAAAACTTTAGCTAACGATTGGATCATCTGATCCGTGATTTACCCCAAGGGTTATATTCATTACAAATTCGCTGAATTGCTTGCATACATGGCATGACAATAGACAACCCCCACATACGCGACCCCCACTCAGAATAAAAAAGATTCACTTTTTTGCAGCAAAGATGGGATAATGCTTTAGGGCTGACAATAATTTGTGCCATCATTTGACACCTCTATTGTACTGATTGTTAGGTCCTTTTATTTTGATTTTTCCAATTCAGAGGAATAGAGTAATACAATCGCTAATAAAAATACGATAAAACTAAATACTTTTCCGCACTTTCCATATGTGTCTCAAAGACATACAGAGCTATTCTCTAACGGATGTTCTCTTATTTTCTCGAAAATCTTCTTCAAATAAAGTCTTTTGATATGATTTCTCAAATTTTGGCCAAAATTTTTCGAAAATAGTCAAAATTATCGCTGAATTTGCAATTTTTAGGATTAATAATGCTGTGCACTATTGGATTAGAAGTCAAGGCATTGAAGTAATTCTTGTGAAGCAGAGATGAGAGTCAAGTCAGTTGTCTTTGAGAGCTCCGGGTCGTGACAGAAGTCAACGCACTGGCCATCACTGTCAGCAGGGTCTTTGGTTTAACGTTATTCTGTCCATTGGTTCTTCATTTTTCATTTTGAATGTCCTAAAAATTGAGATATCTTTCTAAACATTTTTTTAATGGGATTCTTATCGCAAATAATTTTCCAAAAATGTTTTGTTTATTTTCAACATTTTATATGTTTTTCTTTGAATTTAGATAAGAATTTCATTTAATTTTTAGATTTCTTTATCAGAGAAAAAAGGAATTCTAAACTCAACCATCAATTTAGTGAATTAGTCTGAAAACTAATCAGCTTAAATTTTTTGCTTAAAACCAGGAGTCAAAATCAATCCTAATTATAAAGAGCTGAATAAAGACTTGATTTTATCGATTGATTCGTTTTTAGTGTAAACTTTTAAACAATTCGGAAGTTTTATTGATTAAAGTAATGAGTTTTTTAAACTCAAATTCGATGATTTGACTGATTCTCCCGAAGAAGGCAGGGATGACAACACAAGACCTTTTAGGATAGGTTTTACCTTTTGTTTAAGCCGTTAATCAAATAAACGAATCTTAAAGCAATCCGTTTTCATTGAATTAGTGTTCATTAATTCATGTAATTCAAGTGAAAAGTCATCCGTTGCTTAGCACTCATCCAATCGATCGCTGACTTTAAACCCATGCAATAGTGAGACAACTGAACAAAATTAATAAAATCAATCATTTTTAGAGTTGAAAGTCAAATGTTTGAAGAAACCAATGACCAAAACTGACATATTTTCACATTAAATCATAAGTTGTCGGATAGTATTGTTTTGTAGTCTTAATGATCTAAAAATATATATTTATTAGCATTCATTCTGTGTTTAATTCTGAGCTCACGATTCGACTGAATGAACGATAAAGAAAAAAAGTTGGAAAAGGAAACAGTTATAGTTCAGGATAAATACAGATCGGATGGAAGAGCAAAACGAGAGCCAATGTTTTATAAGGAACTCTGTATTGAGAACTGCAAAGAGAGAGTAGAGTAGAGTCTCTGTGTTTAAGTAATCGATAATTCTTGTGTTCATCGACTCAACCGATAGTACGAACACAAGCAATAGTTGGAGCGGTTGTGCACCAAATGAGAGGACTGAGAGGAGAGAAGCACTTATTTCTTGACAGGTGCTATTAATAATGTTTTTGCAGTTGTGCCCAAACCATAGTCTTCATTACATACGGAACGTCAACAATAACAGAATTACTCCGTATTATCAATACTGACCCAAACCTGCAAATAAACCGAAAGTTTCTAATTCTCAGCCAATAAACTGTTGTTTTATGCAAATCAACAATCAATTGTAGGCATCAATGATAAGCATGCTCATTTTCATTATATCAATTTCTCTGATGACTCCAACAATCAATGATTGGATAAGGTAATTCAGATCCGGATACTTGCAAAAAGCTAATGAAGAATCTGAACTATCTTGCTAATTAAAATATAAAATTACCTGCTACCCGATACTTTTTTTATTATGAAAATTCTAAATCAAATAATTTAAGGATATTAACAATATAGATATTTGAAAGTAAATGAAGTGACCGTGGTCCAGTGGTCAAAACACTTGAATCTCAAACAAAGATTACAGGTTCAAATTTATATCAAACCATTTATTTTTTCCATTGAATACCACTTTCATTCAAATTTGAAATCAAATCAATTAATATCATAAGTGATTTATTTTAAATTTATATTTGCTCTTGATAAACGACTTGTTGATTTGAAAATAAAGATTGAAACGGATTTAAATTTGAATATAGTTTGAGATTCAAGTATTTTGACCACTGGACCACGGTCACTTCATTTACTTTCAAATATCTATATTGTTAATATCCTTAAATTATTTGATTTAGAATTTTCATAATTAAAAAAGGTACCGGGTAGCAGGCAATTTAAATTTTAACTAGCAAAATAGTTCAGATTCCTCGTTAGCTTCTTGCAAATATCTGCATTTGAATTACCTTATCCAATCATCGATTGTAAGTATTTATTAAATCAAACTTTTTGTCTAATATTATTTGCGTTTAATTTGCTATTATATAGTAAATGCCATTCTTTATTCAAATGTTTTATTTGTTCTTGGAAACAGCCTCTATATATAAATTGTCAATAAAAATGAATGATCATTCAAAATATTCTTTGTATTATATGTTTGAGTTATGACACGAATTTCAAGTGAACTGAAATTTGAATATGACTTTAAAGTAAAGATATGCAAGATCTTCACCAAATACTAGCATAATTTGAAGGAAAATCAAAAATAGTTTTATAAAATGAACTTTAAATCATCTTAAATCTTGCTTTTTATGACTATTAAAGTTATCACAATCAACAAAGAAAATTGAGCAAATTGCATTATCAAGTATAATTTCTTTTATCCTGATCACTAGTTCTAGAATAAAATGCTTAAAATTCAAATGAATTCAATTCTCCAAGATGATGTTGTGAAAATTCGAATTCAATCAACAACGTTTTCAATTTGCTTGATTATTTTGATTCTGCAGCCAATATACTTGAGAGCGGAGTCGAAGTAAATTAAATTAGTGTTTGGGCTCAGAATAAACACGAAACAGAATTTTTAATATAAATTATTGATATATAAGACAAGTCAGTAATTGAGGCCGACTTAAGTCCGATCACAAGAGAATAGATTTGTATTTGTCGCACAGGAATGTGTCGATCCAATGACTGCTTATCAATATTTGATTACATTATGTTTAGAAGAATAAGTTTGAAAATAAATCACCAGATATTGACTAATGAAGACTTTGAACACAACTGCGAACTGACTGCCAGAGAGAGAAGTGAACCATATTTTGTGAAACCCTCTGGTCGTCAAACATATGACTGAAGAAAAAGCGAAAACTATTAGTTGCTAGTGATTTGACAATAAATAATATATATATAGTTTGCAATTAAAGTGATTTGAAAACACACTTATAATTCGCACACAAAAACACATCACAGATATTATCGGCGGATAAGACTGTGTGGAGTGGAGTCAAACAAAATTGTTATTTTATTATTTATTCCTAAGGTGTGGTTAAATTACTTTCTTATTCATTAATTTCATTGCATTATAGCCATAAATGAAATGATGGTCTGACTTAACACTAATTTTTTAGCCTTTCTTATTTTTCTTTTCCTTTTGATAAGAAAAAATTTGTTGTAAAAGTAAAGGAAATTTTCACAATTTATCAAAAATTCTTTATTTTCCAAAAAAAGGAAAAATAAAATTTATAGATAATAGTGAAGAAAATATCGGAAAAAAATTTGATTTAATTAATTGATTTCTTTTCTTCGTATTTGTCGATCATTTCGTGTTTTCGATCATAAATATTGACTAAAATCTGACGGATATTATTTTTATGGTTCAAATATTTATTTAATCTTACCTTTTATTTGCGAAACAGCACAGAATAGAGCCAAAGAATGATAATAATAAGTATGAATTATAAGCTATTTGTTCGTGTCTTTCGTTTTTCATAGCTATTGATTCCATTCATATCATTAGTCAAATCATTTGAGAAATGAAAAAACAATACAAATCTATTGAATATTATTATGTGTTTGGCCAATATGTGCAAAGATATTGAGCACCTGTGCTATACATACATTCATAGCTCATATCAAGCTGTCGTCGAAATATAGAAAATTACATAAAACACATGCAATATCTAGCGGTCAGCACATGGCAGGTGACCTGACCGGAGTGCCTAACGTGTTGTTTGAATCAAAACCATTCTTTTGTATACTATTATTTGGACGTCAGTTAAGTCGACGCCAAATATGAGCTGAAATGGGGACAAAATTAATTAGGTTTGAGCTAATATTTACGTTTCATGTCTTTCATCTATTATTAGGACTCACGTGAATCAAATCAACTTTTGATTAAAACTGATTTATATTATATTACTTTAATTTAAGCCAACATCTAATCAAATGAATCAAATAATTGTGTTTCCAAACAAAATAAAATAATATCACCGGAAAACTCATTTAATTCAATTTGATTTATCCTAGTTAATCAATTACCCTGACGTTTAATTCTACAAAACACACACTTTTATTATCAAATTGTGTTTTATATTTAATATTTCTCTGTTTTGAAGGCAACCCAATAATTATCCGAACAAAAAGGTAAAGGCGAGGAATGGCTAACATTTATTATTTTTATAAAGATCATTTAAGGATTTCAAAATCAACCTTTTAGTGAATTATTTGAACATAAATTGTGTAGAGAATGAAAGGTCACAATTATTCATCCAATCTTGGTCTTTGGTTATTTTGGAGGTGATCAGATTTGATCAAATGACCTGGTTTAATAATTTATTAGCTACAAAATTCCAATATTTTATTTTAAATTAATATTTCAACTCTTTTCTCAGTCTTTAGAAGCTATAAATCATTTATTTTAAATTAAAATTTCAAAATTTGTTCGTTTTTATCAAGAATTTGGAAAATTCTTCAAAAAATGGAAAGACTGACAGTTTATCTGATGGCTGTGTTTTGCTATTAATAGAAGTTTTTATCATTAGATTGAATGGTAATACAATGTAATTGCGATGAAATCAGTGTCGAAACTGAATTTGTCAGTTGTTTGCAATTTATTATGTTTTGGTCGACAAAACAAAATCAAATGTTGGGGTTATTGAAAGTATTGCGAAGTATTGGATGTATTGGAAGTAAATGTTTTCAATCGTATCAAAATTGAAATCACGTTTGGCTAACATTTATTTCTTGTTTCCAAAACGATATGCTTGACTTCTGATAACTGTTATGATAAGAGTTATGCACCAAAACTACGGACTCACTGCTCTCCAACTCAGATGAGAGTCGAGCTTAAGCCCAGAGCACGACATCCCATCACCTCTTAGATGATGATAGACCAGCAATACGTGTTCTCTCAAGTCTTTTCCTTATTCTTAACCAAAGCGATAGAGCAGTCGATGGCTTTCCAACACAACTTCACTTTATTTAACACATATTTTAAAATTTTTCATCTTTTCAGACACAACTGATCTGAGAATATGGAAAGGGATCAGAAGAACAGAAAATATTTGCTTCAAATGAAAGATTCTACAAAAGTTTTGTGAGAATTTCATTCGGGGTATTCTTCTGAGAAATTTTCTCACAATTCATGTTATCTTAAAAATTCATGTATTGAGCGAAAGGATTATCAAAAGCGAACGATGTTTTAGATCGAAATGAATGCGAAAGGATTTTCATCGTCTGAATGCAATATTTCTCAAAGAATTTTCAAATTTACTTCCGATAATAGCATCGAAATTGCATTTTATTAAAATTGAAGTCAATTTATTTTTTTTGAAATTCCCGACTCTTTTCATTGAAATTCTTGAAATCAAATGAAGTGCAAAAAATTCTTTGGATCACAGAATTGATAAATAGTTATACAAAAGAATAGACACTTCTATTATATTTAACTATAAATTAAAGTTATTTGCATTTTCACTCAAAAATATGTTAATCGCTGTAATGATCGCTATATTAAAAGACTTTTTCAAATAACACGTTATAAGTAATAAATTAAATGAAGAAAAAACATTTTTAATGAAAGGACTCATATTTTTCTTTACTCTTAAATCTTTAGAGAATAAACAGAACGTAATTATTAGTAATAATTAATCTAATATTTTGTTCATTCGCTTAATTAATGGTTCGTTTTAATTGAATTATACTAAAAGAGTAACAAATCCTCTGTTAAGACGTTTGGATAATATTTTTCTTTATTAACAAAACTATTGAATGGATCGATGAAAGTATAAGAAATTACTTTTCAAGTCATTCATGTCTTTCAGCTTTTGTTTTGATAATTAATTTTTATGTGAATTCTTGATTCAGTTTGGAGTAAATGATTGGAAAGAAAACAATAAATCGTGAAAAACATATGCATTAGTTTTCATAGTGTTTGTCAAATGTATAAATAATAGTTTTATTTTACGAGAGTTTCTATTTTGGAAATGTGACATTGCTCATTAATTTACTCGTGCAAAAACAAAAGTTTTCCAAAGAAACACATCATTTAAAAACGCAATAAACTTCGGAATTAATTGGAAAATCAGTGATGGCCAAGGTACCCGACCTCATGTGGGGTGACTCTAGCCTAATAATCAGGGGCTATACCCTTCCCCCTTTGGCCATCACTGTTGAAAAATCAAATAAACTATTTATAAATTATTGTTGAATCATTACAATAGCAATCATAGGTTATTAATTAATCATGATCAAATAGACAGCTAATTAGATTCAATACACAAAAAAAATCATTGAATTTCCAAAAGTAGTTTGATTTAAAAAATGGTTTAGCCTTTCGGACAAATTCTTAAAAAAGTTATTCAAAATTAATGGCTTTAAATGAGATAAACATTGGTTTTGATTGAAAATAGTGTTTAATGTGATTAATGTAGTGTTGTTTATGTCGGATGACTTCGGCAGTGGAACTAATGGACATCAATAAACATGAAATGTTGAAAAACGTTGAGAAACGGTCAGAAACGGACGAAATTCATCTGAGATTCTATAGAATTGTGAGTAAAATGTTAGGAAATATTAGAAAAGGGAAAAACGATTTAAAGAAAAGGAATGTTTGTTATGAACGAAGAATTGAGAAAAGTGCTAATAAAGTGAATGCAGTGGAAGGCAATACACTTCTGGTGGCTGTGCACTCATGTAGTGATGGTCTTGTTTTTCATTTGATTCCAATCACAGTTAAAGCAATGGAATCACAAATGGTTTGCGAATAAATGCGAAAAAAGGTTTGGACATCGGTTTGAGAGGAGTGAGTATTCGTATTGAAAGCACGTCTAAGACTGGTTCATTAGGAATGGCTCTGTGTGTGTGACTCACAGCCTAAACAAGTGGACAGCCATTGAAGACATATTGAAGGGAACATATGCCGCCACAAAATAAAAAACGATTGCAACGATTTGATCGCTTTTCGGGTATCGCAAACGAAACACTGAAAACAGAGCGCTCTTATCAGTGCAATAGCTGTGCAAATGGCAAACGATGCCTAACATCGGAACACAACTTAACTCTAAGTCAAACTCCAATTCTATTTCATTGGTTTTTGTGAGTAATTTCTCGTTTGGGATCATATGTTCATATATTTGTAGTGAGAAAACAAATTTTTCTTACAAACTCTTTTCTAACTATTCTGAGCTATTCTGAGCCTATTCCCTGTGCACTAACTTCTCGATTGTCTGAAAAAAATACATTGGAAAAGATAGAACGAAAAACCATCAGTTCTTCCCATCGGTGTCACTGGAGCTGAAGATTATGATTAATCATGAACATATTTCATATGAGTTTAGAATGAATTAGTCACCATTGATCTAGGCATATATTGAAATTTTTGGACATTTTCATACTTCCTGAAGTAAACTGAAACTTATCTTCAATACAATTATAAACTTTGCTTCGAAGGAAGTGATAAAAAGTCAACTCTTCTCTAATTCTTTGATCCGAAAGTATTTGTGATTTTTTCAACTAATTGTTAGATTGAAAGCATTCGATAATAAACGGCTCAAACATAAAGAAAGAGAGAGATCTCTAAAACACATCTAAAGTATAGCTGAAACACAGCTCGAAAATAGCTCGGATGACACCAATGCTTCTTGCACATAAAGATCAGTTCTTTACGACTCTCCGCCCACTATTCTCTTTGAATTCTACGCCAATATATTAGACAAATATAATGATAAGCGCCAATACTTTAAGCGCAACCGATTTAACTCATTTAAGGTATGGTATGTTATGTGAGAATGGATTCTATCGTCCATTATATTAGACATCAGACCATCTATTCATTGGCAGCACATTCTTAACGAATGACCGATTCTCGAGACAAAAACATTGAACATTCACAATATATTGGATGAATTGAATTGCAGCGCACAGACAGTCATAACCATAACCAAAGATCAGGGCTATCATCAATACATTTGCCAATATATAAATAAAGAGAGACATTATTTTGCAACAAAATGTGTGATCACTGATTAGAATTACATCTAATGTTTTGACAAAAAGGGGTGTGGATTGTAATATAGGGAAAAATAGAAATAAAAACGTGAGCGGAGGTAACACCCAATTCTGGATACATCACATCACGCAAAGCCCTTAAGGATTAAGTATATAATCTATTGACTCACGAGTACTGAGCGATAGATACGAGTCTGATAAATATGGTATAAAACTTATATAACTTATAATTAATGAGTTTTATTGCCAACTCTTTTCTAAATATGGTTTCGGCTCTTCGTTTGACTCTGAACTTCACTCAGCTCTTGTCTCTAACAGTACTCTTGCAAACTGTTAGGAAGTCACAACTGATCGCAGCCCAGACCCGAGTATTGCAACGATTGGGTTTTAGGCAAAAATAAGTTCACAAACTTTGGTTTCAAGTCTCGGGTATTAGACTTTTATCCGATTAATTTGAGAGTCGATCACATTCTTCGTCGGCCTCTAAATCCTTTACTTAAGTTTGGAGTCAATTCAGAGTGACTTAACTCTGAAGCAATTGATCAACACTTCAAAGACAATACGCTTTCCAAATGCACAACAGAGAAGTTGTCTGTTTTCTTTGTTTTTGCTTTATTTTTGTCATTGCTGTGAATGAAACTTTCAAACATCAGACCAAACATAAAGCAATCGATAAAAATAAAAACAATGGAAAAATTGAAGCCATAGATGAAAAGGAAAGGCATAAAAGAGAGAGACATTCATTAACTATTGAAGACACGCAAACCTTATTTGAGTTAATAATCTCAACACAACTCGGTATCAATAATGAAATGAAAGAATCAAAACCTTAGCTAAAAGTGTATTGACTTTTATCTCAAATCTAAACTTCAATTTTTCTTTCGATTCCTCTATTTTTATATACTTTTTATTGCATTTAATTTTATTGTTAGTGAAGAAAGAAAGGCCTGAAAACAACTGCACTGTTATGTTAGCTGTTCCTCATCTTCCAGATATGAAATAATGATAACAAATATTTCTAATTCAAAAAATCTATTATATTTCTCTTCTCAAAGAAATTCCATTTAAAAGAGCGGGTGTGCGATATGTGTGCGATGTCTGTGCGATATATGTCACACATTCAAAGTTGAATTTATGTTAAAAGATTTGCCAACACATGAATTGAGAGAATGTGAGCACAAAAATGTAAATACGATTATGTGATGAAATGGTAGTGAAGCTGAACAACACTGGGCCTACAAAAAGGCATCCATTCGAGCGCTACAATCGAGTGTAAGCATTGAAAAACTTGAAGCTTAACATTTCAATAGCAGTGATGCCTATGATGCCAATGGATGCCAGCGCTCTGCCATTTCACCGATAGCTCACTCGTCAACTGATGGTCCACTCTATATGTCGTATATGTAGTGTCGAAAATCTTTTCTTTTTTCTCGCCATTCACTGCAAATGTTGGCTCACATTTCAACACAAGAGAAATGTTTTCAATTGCAATAATGATAAAAAGTTATGCCCAGACATAGCAAAACGAAGACATTCACATATTCTTGCAAAAATTTTAGCCTCAAAAATAAGGTCACAGAATTGGATCCAATTTAATGTTACTTCTGATTGCATTAGCCTTGCATTCAATGCAAACCAATATTCAGATATTAAAGGATTTCAAATATAAGACTTCAATTGATATCAGAACTAAATTGCTTTCCATCGCCTCACAGTCTATTTGGTACATAACTGGGCACATGTGCCACATCTCTCTGTCTGTCTCTCTCTCACCCACACAATTCTATTTTTGAGAGAGAGAGAGAGAGAGAGAGAGAGAGAGAGAGAAAGAGAGAGAGAGAGAGTTTTATTTGGGAAGAAAATAAGGAATTGGAGAAGAGTTATGGAGAGCCATTGCAAACATCTTTGAGCGAGAGTTAGAGTCCTTTTCAGTGCTGAAGGAAAGACTGGTTTGGAGTGAAGAGTACTTTAGCCAAACGGCGAGTTAGACAAACACATGACAACTGAGAACTGTGGACCAACTCAACGGTGCTGTCGATGACAATAAGCACTGTTTACACGGATAACATTATCGCCATATTATGGCGTATATAAAGTCGACTATTAAGCGGCGGACGAATGGAAAACAGTGCTGAGCGATGGCCAAACCGATGCCAAAACCATCGATTCAGTCTACTGTTCAATACATTTGTTTAGAAACGGGTCACTTGACTCAGATGTGTCTTCTATTTACTCAGTTATATTTTATTGTCATTTGAAAATTGGCAAATATTCAGTGGAAGCGCCACTAACTCCACTCCACTCAACATTTAGCCGTCTTTCGAGTGCCTCATTGTTTCTCATTGTAGTGTTGATTGCGTCCACAAAACGCTAACTTAATTGAAGAGTTGGGTCTCTTCTCTAAATGCACTAACAATTAGAGACTCGTATTTCAAATGCGTCTAAAAGTTTAATGCATTTAATGAAAGAAAATTAGAGCACAACCTATTTCTTTACCGATTCTATTCGGGTAATTCATAATTTCATTGGTAAATATTAGTCCAAATGGACTGTCATATCAATACTAAATTTATTTATCTATTCATTCGATGAATAAACGGTTTTAACTCAAAACAATTGAACTCATAATTGAATTAAAGGTCATTAATAGAAATCAAACATTAATTCATTAAATATTTATTATTTGTTATTACATTGAATTCCAATGGAAAACGACTCAAACAACTAATTGCATTCCCAATAATAATAATCTTTTACATTTTGATGTGTATTAAATATAAATAATTGATGTTGAGCAATAAGCATTAAAATGAACCTTTCTCAAATTTATTGATCATTGCTATTCATAAAATAAATGTCAGAATAAATTTCAATTCTTATGGACTGTTTAGAATTACTGATAAACATATCGGGAGAGAGACGTCATCTTCAATATGAATAGTATATCAAATTTTAAAAGTCTGACAGTTATTCTAAATTTTTATACCCATTCAAAGGAGTAACCGATCTGTTGGGGCGAAAAATATTACAATATTTTCTCATTTGAGAAGTTGGGCCCAATTTTTGACACATAATTTTTGCAACACTTTTATGTAATATGAAATACAATTTGAAACCATTTTTCCATTGTATGGATGACTACTAAAAAATTCTAATAGAAATGTTTGCATATAAAACATGTTTTGCATTTTTAAACTTTCATCTCTTTCCACTAATTTGATGCAATTTTCTCTCAAAAGCCATAAAAAATTGTTTTTCAATTTCGTTTCAAAAAAAATTGAAACCAAAAACTGTTGAAAATTCAGTGCAACCGAAGTATAAATGAGTAGCGAATATAAAACATAAAATTCCTATTCTTTTTGTGGATTCAATTTCAACTCAATTTCAATTCAATTGCAAAACTTTTGTTTCAATATTAAACTTAATTCAATTCAATTACAAAACTTTTAGTTTTTTAAAAGAAAAATTTTAGCGCAAAAATTCAATTTTGTCTGAAATAATATTCGGAAATTTGTCCAAACTCATTTATATCTGACAAGCTTTCATCGTTATTCTTCTCTTCATAACACAATATTTTTTTTAAATGTGACAAGTATATATATATATACTTAGTTGCAAATTACCATCTATTTCGTTGAGATGCCCTTTTAAAACAACAAACAAAAAATTGTTATTCAATTTGATTTAAACTTTTTCGCAAAAGTAATTTCTTCTTGGTCAATTTTTTACTTTTTGATAGCATTCACTGAAACAGTCGTCTAGAATATGTCTGAGTATATCGTTGTTCTAGCGTGTTTTATTATTACTATCAAGTTGTCAGTGTATTATCTGTTGTTTTCTGATCAAAAACAAACAGAAATGATATTTTGGACAATGAATAATGAAATTTAATGTTAAAGTGAATTCATTGTTATTCTAATTAATTCGTGTTTTGAATGAATGTGTTCTTAAATTTTCCATAGATTTGATCAAAGTTTGAGAGAAACCATCAAATAATTAGATTAGTATTTATTAGTTTTATTAAAGAAAATACAATTCAAACATAACATTATTCAGCATTACTTCAGAGCAAAGACTTCTTCGAGAGATTTATTTGTCTGATTAGACTTTTTATTACTTTTCATATAATTCGTTTGACAATAGAGTCTATTGTATGGCTATAGTCGGTGGCTATCAGCTAGTGCTGAACCGATTGCTAAACTATAGTCTAACAAAACGATTGTTTTCCTATCAATTTGTGAATCTTAAGGCACTATTACTGGTATCAGTTGCCCCTAATTTTTCGCCTTTCATTTAGTGTGAGGTCGGGCTGACCACTAATTTTCTCCCATTCTGTGCAACCAATAGTATTGACGGAATTTTTTGACAAAAGAATCAAATGTTTGAACAGAAACACAAACACAAAAAAAGTAAAGATTAAGTAAGTATTGGAAAAGAGTGTCGCAGTCATAGCTCAGCCATAGCCCAGCCGTAGCCCAGTCATATCGTTGGTCAGAATCACAATCAAATATAATACACTCCATCTCTCATATAATGTTTGGTTTATTGCCGTCAATAACTAAAATCATTTGTTCCGTTGAATGCAAGGCCCGTCCAATATATGCAATGATTTGTTTTGTCGTCTATTTGGTCGACAATGAGTTGTCAAACAAATGATTTTGAAATAATCAATCATTTATTACATTTTTCTCTATCAAGCATTCAGTGAACCGAATAATTAATGTAATTGTAATGACTTTTGTTATTATTCTTTGCGACCAAATATAAAATATTCAGTCAAATGAAAATTACTTCGCGATAAAAGTGCAGTAAATTCACTGCTTTTTTATTACTGCGACAAACGATAGACTGTACGACAGTGTGTCTCAAAATGACAATAAAACTTAAGTTAAAACTAAAAAACATTTTCCAAAGCTTTAGTATTTTGTTGGCAAATATTCTCCAGTCATAAATACAAATGACATTTCTTCTAAACGAATCATTCGGAAAAACATTTGCAAAAAAAGACTCATTTTTTATACTAGTTTTTTGTAGTCATTGATTAGACATAAACTTCAATATTGTATATCAAATTCAAATCTTTTAGTATTCGTTTGCAAATTATTGGTTTCTCTACTTTGAATATAAAAGCAAACACTTTATTCCTTATCTCAGATCCCATAAGAGATCTAATATTTTTTTCTGAACTGTCTTTTTGCTTAACTCAGCAAACAATTTATTCTCAAGTTTTTAATTCTCCATTTTCAGCACAGAATAGAATATGAAATGACTCATTTTAAAATACATTTCTTACAGACAAACCTCAAAAGGGATGCCATAATATGAAGAATATTCAAAGAAAATGAAAATTGCATCAAATTTTTCGAAAATCAAAATATAAAATAAGATTACTTTTCACATAAAAATTTTAATGCCAGTCAATAAAGACTTTATATCATTGAAGTTTTGAAGACAATTTTCGGAACAATCCCTCCCTTTCTTCCCCATAAAGAATTTTCAAACTATCAGTTGTTTTACGAGAGATTCAAAGCTTTATTACAATTCAATGTGAATTCAGACAATAAAGTGAAACGTTTTTAGTGATGATCACAAACAAAAGGTAATGAGAGGTAAAAACTAAACAAATAATCACTTAACGGTTCGGTCTTTAACTTCTGGGATAAATGAAGCGTAAATTGAGTTCAATATTATTTGAGTCAAAAATTTTCATCGTTGTCCTCATAACTGAAAAGAGACAGAAATCCTATTAAAAGTTAATTCTTTCTGTTGTTTATATTCAATATTCATAATTAAAATTCATTTATTTTGTGTTCAAAGCGTCAAATTTGTAAATCATTTTTATTTTGCCTGATATTTAATTCAAAATAAAGTGTTTTCTCAGTCGAAAGGCGTTCAAATTTGTTATCTTCAGTGAGAATTTGGACACTAAACTGGTCTTTATGTGTGAGTGATGTACAAACTCTTCAGTTCCAGACCTGAATCACCGGATCATTCAAAACGCTTCAGCCATCAAATGTTTAGCTCTATTATACAGTGAACTATATTTGAGTTAATCCTGACTACAGGTTATGTCTGAAATGGTTTGAAAATCTTTTCAATAATAACAAAGGCGTCGATCAGTTTTCAAAGCGTTTTTGAATTGTGAACACATTTTCCTATAAAAGGCGTCACTTTTTCATATAAAACTTATTCAAAGCTAACGTTTCAATCAATTTCACGATTAAATTATAAAAGAGTAGAAAATAATTGTTTCGTCAAAATAGTAATCGATTTTAAAAAAATATTCTCTAAATAGCAGAGCTGTTAACACAGGCTGTGCTCCAAACAAATTAACTCAAAAACTTTGAGAGCTGTTTAACAAAACTTAATAATTCAATATTTCAGTAAAAAAAGGGACTTTTAAAAAGCGTAAGTCTTAGAGTCTTAGAGTCAGAGAAACCCCCTTTCGATGGGAAAGCCTTCGATTTTGTCGAAGAAAAATAAAAGATAAAATTTATTTTATTGAATGAAATTTGTGATAACTTTTATTGTTTTTCAAATTGAAATTTTGCTCAAAAGAGAAATCTTAGTCAACAAAAAGCATTGATATTATATCGGATAAAATGCTGTCAAAATCATAAGATATTAAAAGATCACAAGAATTGGATGTATTGTTAGAATTGAATTTGTCTTCAATTTCTTTCTGTTATAAAACTCATATATCTATTGCAAACAAAATCCTATTTTTGTTTTCCGATCGATTTCATCGTTGCAGGGATTGACAACCCTTTTGACTCCTCTAACACAATGAGTAATCTATACCTACTTTATTGTGAATGTGACTCATATCTAATCCAAAGGGATATTCTGATTGAAGTGCTTCAGGACATCACTTCTCTAAGACACAATATGTTATTCACCTAACACTTGAGCTGACATTTGGGTTAGAATTGCAATTTTAATCAGGAACAACCTCAGGGCTGATTTTTGCTTCAATAGATTGTAATAAATTTACCATGCAAATTCATTCACCATAAGTTTCGAGAGCATTGTCGTGATTTCACTTTGAATTCTTAATCAAAATGATCTTTTCCTTTGAAATGATTCCGGGCATCGATACAGTCTTTCCGGTTTAAGAAATAGGTTTTTCAATATTAAGAGCTAATCAATCACTTCATTCAAAAAGAGTTTAATTTTAATTTATCGCTTGTTTTCTCGATTTATGATATACTCGAGTGAATCCAGTGTTTGAATCTATTCTGCACAGAATAATTCCAAATATAGACCAAGTGGTTGAAGTGAAGAAGTTTAGGTATATTTCAATAAACTGATTATTAAATTCTTGATGGATGTGGTAATCGAATGCAATATTTTATATATCGCTTAAGTTATTCATCAAAATAAATAATTTTGAAGTTCTGTTTGTGAGCCTCTCTATTGGTTTCCAAACACGAACTCTGATATATTGCAAGAACAGAGTTGTGACTTAAAGACAAAAAATGCACATAAATTTCAATACATTAAAACAATAATTCATGATTTCGTTTGTTTGTATTTTGTGACGAATTTTATTTGTATAGGAATTGTATTGAGAGGAGTGGGACACCAATACTGACGACACAAATGAATGTTTATGTGAAAACCCGACTCTCACGAGAAATCACAATAAATTGGTTCAAAGGTAAATGCATTTCATGAGACAAGAATACCCAAAAACATAACACAAACAAAATAATAAAACTGATACTAAAAAAGAAGCGCAGAGAGAGAGAGAGAGAGAGAGAGAGAGAGAGAGAGAGAGAGAGAGAGAGAGAGAGAGAGAGACTGGTCTGACAGTTGATTGCACAGAATAACAAACAAATATAATTTGCAGACATCAGTATTACAGACAAAATAATGTGATGTGTGGCTATTTTGGGTCATTTCTTGTCTGCAAAGTATAGTTAATCTGAAATATGTTGTGACCATAATTATTGAGTTAATCGAATCGTATGAATGACTGCAACGACAGAATTCAATACAACATTTTGATGAGTGTTTGGTAACTAAATTCATAGATTTGACGGATTATCGGATCAATTATTGCCATTAAAGCTCTGATTCTATGTTCACTCAAACACTAATTTGCTAGTTATTTATTCTTTGATTGACCAAAGAAAGTGTGATCAATGAATGAAGATTATCTAAATACCTTGGTTCTCGATAATTCGCAAATATTTTATAATTTGAAATTCAATTCTTTTATTTTCATTCAAGGCTTACATTCATCGATCGACAAAAGAGTTTGTGATTAAGAAAAATGAGTTTTGAAATAAAAACTCATTTTTCAAAAAGTATTAAAATAGTCTGTAATTAAATGAGTCGTTAATAATACTATTCTTATCTCAACGATAATTATGTCGACAATAATTCGAGTTTTATGTGATTTTTTCGCAACTCTTTCATCATAATATCGGATAAAATAATTGTCAAGAATATATAATTTTAGTCTAAAAAAGTCGATTCGCTTTAAAAAACTGCACAAAACAACAAAATCTATGGAAAGTTCAAACTCAGAGATGATCAGAGGGGATATAAAATTACTATTTTAATATTTCGAAATAAACCTAGTTCACTCAAATCATTGTTATTATTGCAAAAAAGAATAATCACTTAAGTATTCTGTCAAACATTTCTGAATGTTGTTTTGATTGGTGGAAAGTGTGGCCATCACTGAAATGCAATGCATTATTCATTCAAACCGATTATATTTCACGAAATATAATTTCGAAGATATTGTAATATAAGAGAGAAAGTTATGTAAAAACATGAGATGAGAGACTGTTTCGCGATTGCATTAAATGCTTTTTATGGCATAAAATCGATTTGTTTACCACAAAAGCGAATCTAAATAAAGATTGAACTCTTAAATCAAAGTCGTTGTACAAAAAAGTAAATTGAGCAGTTAATTTTCTAAAAGGATTTCGTCTCACAATTCAATCCGAAACACAATTTTCAATTGAAGTCAATTTGAATTGAGATAAATTTCCAGCAAAATAGGCGAACCCGGAATCTTATTTATCAAAAGCTATTAATTGTACCATTCTTTTGATTCTGTGCTCTAATGAAGAGTAAATGCTTTGTTATGATTTCATATGAATATTATTCTGAGTTGTATTTATACTCTGATCGGTCCTCTGATTGCTTCTCATTTATTCTAATTTTCATTATATTAGAGATTATTTTTATTATTATTATT
Organism: Edwardzetes edwardsi; assembly: GCA_034693445.1. Lineage (NCBI taxonomy): Eukaryota > Metazoa > Arthropoda > Arachnida > Sarcoptiformes > Ceratozetidae > Edwardzetes > Edwardzetes edwardsi. The sequence continues at coordinate 3,920 of JAQFXL010000097.1, read as the reverse complement.
ATTATGACTGTTGTGTTGAGTTGTGTTGCTTTCAATTTATGAGTTAAAAATAAATCCAAACGAGTAAAAGGACTCTCAATGAAGGGTTTAAATAGAAAATTCAATTAATTATTAAATATCTGGAATTGGAAACTGAGTGCCGGAGCGAAGCGGAAGTCAAGCAAAGCAGTTGAGTCTATAATATAATGAATGCCATTCACTATTGTGTTGTAAAAGGCATTCAAAAGCCTTATATTTCTCTATAATCTGTAAATTTCATAATAAAAGCTGAAGTCAGAGCTGAGGCCTAGAATATTGCAAAATAGAGATTCATATATCTTTAAACTCATAATTCTGGTAATATTGATGTTTTTTACACTTACTTTCCATTAGTACGTGACAGACAGCATTGGTAGAGAGCACTGGCTGCTCAAACACTTGCCAAATATTAGATTCTGGAAATCTCATCGCTAGAACACAACTCTTCCCGAATCCGACTGCACTCCAAAACACTAACTTCTCAGCACTTTTGTAGCCTTGGATTCCTTACTCTAATGTATTTTCATTTTTCAAATTCTCTTTTCTTTAGTTCAATAACTTTCATATTTTTGAGTAAAAGGCAGTAAATTTTATTAATTCAATTTTAGCCTCTTTTTACTTTAAATTAATAACACTTCAAATTTGATAAATTTTCATAAATTTTCAAAATAGAGTCTATCGTTTCAAACAATTTTTACGTTAGTTTTGAGCAATAAAAATAAATTTCCAACAACATTTTGAAAGCTTATTTTAGCTTCAGGTTAACAATCCCGGCCAGTCTTTTCACACCCGGAACTTAATTGAGCTAAGCTCTTGCAAAACCGACGTTTAATTGATTAGATGTGTATTTTTAGACCGTTTTAATAGAATTTGTGAAAATCTATTCAAAAGTCTATTTAGTAAACGATTATAAGAGAGTGTAAATCAAATTTAATTAGAGATCAGAATCGATGCCATTGTATGCAAATTCTAAGCATTTATTGTCACAAAAGTTGTTGAATCAATGTTTCACAAAAGAAAACTTACAAAAAAGGTTTTGTTAAAAATTGATTATTCTTTTGAAATTCACAAAATTCAGCCATTTTTTCATTTATTCCGAGCGCTTGTTATTCAAAAGACCTGATTTGCCACACATTTTGCTAACAAATCTTCTCAAAGAAAATATAAATAAACTACAAAACATCTGTATTTGTAATCAAAAAATTATAATCGATTTCAGGCATAATGGGGTGCATAGGGTTTATAACACAAATAACCCCTCTTGGGAAGAGCTAGAACAGAACTAGCTTATGTTTAAAATTATTGATTGATTTGTTTTTTAATGTTTTTGAATTAGTTAAGGATAAACTATTAAAGTTGAAACTAAATAAGTATCCAGATGAGGTTGAAAATATGGTTTTGAGCAGGGAGGGAAGGGTTATCACCTATTACCCTTTACTTCTCAGGACAATTAGCTAGTGGACCCAACCATTTAAATATCTATCACATCATACGCTCTCATATTTGGTATCAATGGTTTCATAGACTTTCCGATTATTGGCGACAAATTTCACTAATTTACTGGCAAACAGACTCTTGAATGCCAGTGCTATCAGTAACATCTCATTCACCATTTTGAGCGCTGATAAGATCTAGATAATATGTTTCATATCCTTCGTATTAATCACTGGATACAAACAAACTAAATAAGTATTTATATACTAAACCAGTTCAAAGCGAAAATGCTTGGAATCAAGAACAATTGACCATAACACTATTATTAAGACTCCAATTCTGTCAGATGACACGCTTTCAAACTTTGTTGCACATTATATTACCGATAATATAAAACCTTGATAATAATATTCCACTTATTTGAACAGTTTCTCTGAGTTTGTGGGATGTAAGTAATGCAATTCCTGGTCTCATCCTGGTTTTTGGTTTCACTTGATTTGAAATTGAAATTCGAGAAAATCAATGAGAAATTCAATTAAGTCTTAAGAAAGTAAACATTAATTTATTGATTGAAACAATGATTGAACACAATTATGTCGAATGCCTTACCAAAGACATCGATCACTTGTTTGGTAGTATTGCTTTCATTTTGTATTACATCGCAACCATTGGTTTCCAACTTATTCTGTGTTTGGTCCACAAACCGGACACATCTCTTTTGAACAAATATTCTAAGGGGTTATTAGCTTTTTTGTCTCCTGTCATTTATTCAAATATGATGCGAACCTAGGCCAATATAGTGGTCCATAAACCATACCCAACACCTTTCTCACTAGTAAACACAGAGATTGCAATGAGTGACTGACAGCGACTGAAAGTATTGTCATTTATTGAGAAACTGAGTGGACGTGAGATTGGGTTCTATTGCTATGATTTGTTTGCTATGAATTACTATGAGTTCTATCAATACCTGTATATCTGGTCTCTAATTATTTTCTACTATTGAGTTCTTCGAACGTCTTATTCACAAAATGTCCAAATATTTGATATTTATTTGATATCTCATTGCTTTTTATTGTCGTCAATCTCTTTCATCATATTGTTTAGTATCACAATAGAAAAGATAGTTAGCAATGAATAGATAGTTGAATGAAAAACCAGTGAATTCAAGCGTAAATGTTCATTGGGGACTTTCAATGGTCTCATACAATTTTTTGTGATAGTTATTACAAGGCTAAAATGATCGTGTTTAGATCTTATGATTGAAAATTGAAACACATTCAGTAAACACCTATTTGAAAGTTATTCTCAAAACATGAAATCTAAGAAAATATTTATTTAAAATTTTAAATATTGATAAAAGTTAAATAAATATTGAGCAATGTCAAATAAGTTCGATAATTGAAAAAATTACTTTTATAGATCAAGCTTATTTGGTGATTAGGTGAAATTGCAGTAATAGTTGTTTATTAAAAGTATTTTCAATATACTCTACAATAGTATTTAAAAATGTTTAACGAATCGTAAGAAACAATTGGTTAAACTGAAGAGTTTATACCATAACTAATATTATATCCATAAAACACATACATATAAATCCATGAACAAATTGAATGGCTCCGGGCAAAACATCATATGATTATGACTCAAACATCTGAGGAATACCTGTCCGGACGAAAACGTAAATCAAGAATTATTAAGACAACAATTATGCAAATTTCTGTTTTATTATATGCTCTGAGGTTTGGTTGACTCATCTGTGCTTAGATTCAAAGTCATGAATATTACAACTTATTTTGGGTAATGTTTTGTTGGCTTCGAGTGCTTTGAGTGACTTTTCTTTTGGCAAATAAGGAGGTTGGTCTTGTCATACAGTACCAGGATCAATACTTTTCATATCTATCGAATTTTTCATTTGATCAAGTATAGTTTGATAAAATATCTACTAAATGAAACAAATATTAAAACGTTTGGGATAAATATCACTTTGATTGTTAAGGTGGTCTCACACATCCTATTCTATCTAATGATTGCATTTCGAATAATTTCGCATGTTGCATCTAGTTTGATTTTGTACTTTCAAAACGATATCACTGTTTGGTCGTCAATAAGTTTGATATTTTGGAATATCGTTAACATTTTATTCACAATTAATTGTTACATGGTAGTCATCTGTGACTTTTGTTCGTCTCATCATTTTATTTGAAGTTGAACTTTGATGAAATCACTGACAAAATTGAGTTAAGTCTAAAGTTTTAAGAAACGAGAATTAAATTTCTTATTCATACGATCTTTGAACACAATTATGTCGAGTGTCTTACAAAAGACTTTAATGATTTGTTTTCTGTGATTGTTTTCATTTTGTATTAATCTCAACCATTGGTTTCCAACTACCGTATTACCCCGGTAATAAGCCGGGGGGGATTTAGCTGAATTAGCCTGTTTTTGGAAAAAGTGCAGGTTGTCAT
>JAQFXL010000096.1:0-33804 GCA_034693445.1 Edwardzetes edwardsi | reverse complement strand
ATCCTCTGATCAAAGTTATAACCAAAATAATTGCACAAAAGGTTTGCGAGAATCCCATTAAAAGAACTTAATATTTGATTTGTTCTAAGAGTCGACTGATTTTTCTTAAAATCTAAACAAATATTGATTTGAAATTCATTTTACGCGCAAAACAAAGATATTTAACCCTTTCCTCATTTTTCAATCAAATTGGGTTCAAATAGAAAAATAAATTCTTTTAATAACCGTTTATAAAAACTTTGAACAGAAATCTGAATTCATTGAAGAATTGGTGATATTTTTGATAACTTCCTGGCAGTCAATAGTATCGCATATTTTGGCGAAAATGTCAAATGAAGACGACTTACAAATAGATGACAAGACTTTACGGGTTTTCAAAAAGAAAGGCTATAAAATCGATAAGCGTTTGAGTGCCGGTGCTTTTGGTCAGGTGTTCAGAGTGATCAAAGAGGGACAGGAAGGCTATACAGCAGTCAAAGTGATGGACCTGAGCAAAGTAAGCAACAAATTCAAAACCAAATTTTTACCGCGAGAGTTGGCGGCACTGATCGAAGTACAGCACCCGAACATCATTCAGACCTTCGATATATTCCGTTCCAATAAAAGGATTTATATATTCATGGAGTTCGCCGGTGGCGGAGATATTTCCGGATATATAAAAAAGAATGGCCCTATGGATGAGCCCAAGGCTTGCCGATGGTTCGGACAGGTGGCAGACGCTCTCAATTACTTGCATAACCAGAAAATGATGGCTCACCGCGACATCAAAATCGATAATATTTTGCTAACAGAAGACCAAAGAGACACAAAACTGACAGACTTTGGATTTGCCAAAGAAGCCTGGGATGACGAAAAGGGAGAGGTCATCCTCTCTGAGACCTTCTGTGGAACTGAGCCCTACTACTCTCCGGAAATATTGAGTAGAGTGAAGTACGACCCCTTCAAAGCTGATGTCTGGGCGCTGGGAGTGGTTCTGTTCGCAATGTTGAACAATAAGTTTCCCTTTCATTTCGGTAAAGCAAAAGAACAGTTGAAAGAAATAAATGATCAGAATCATTTAACCAAACGATTCATTAAGAAGTTTAGCAAACATTACAGAGATTTGCAGAAAAAAATGTTGGAAACCCAAGACTCCAAACGGATCGGAATGAAAGAAGTCTCTGAACACAAATGGATTCGTGAAAAAGGAAAGTGTGACCACTGATGACAACACTTCCATTATAAATATTCCACTTTTCTTACCATTTATTTAATGAATTTATATCTCAAGTAATCTTATCTTTCATTCAAATAAATTAATAGAAAATCTGAATTTAATTTTGAAGTAATTTATTATTATATCAATTAATTTAATACTAAATTACATTAAAAGAACAAAACAATTAAAGGAAAGAAAAGGATTCAGAATTTAAATTAAATAGTTTTAAAACTGATCCAAATTCTACTGATGACTGAGTCTGTCGATGACATCAGATGTAAGGACAACATTAGAAAGTCGGAGTCACCAGTTATTGGACTTATAACTTGACTTAGATTAGGTTAATGTATAGCTTGAAAGCAGTCTCTGCGACCTTTTGAGGACTGGATTACATTTTTTTGTCTTTCAATAAAATTTTTCAAAACTTTCAAAATCTGTGTTTAGTTTGACTGAAATTTATTGATATCGCGTTGACTCACATTAAGAGTCCAAACATTGAAATAAAACGCGAATTCTTTAATTGTTATTCAAATTGATAGTAATATCATTGAAATAACGATATTTGAAGTCTTAAAGTTGAAGTTATTTATTGCTATTATTTATTTATTAGTTCATCTTTGATTGCATCTGAAGTTATATAAAGTGTGAAAATGAGCCAGACATCTTTAGGAATGGGTTCGGGTATCGATGATGCCTATGGCAGCATTATAGACAATGAAAATCTTAGTCCTGAGGGCGGTTCACCTCCGGGTGAATCAACTTATGATTGTATCGCTTATATTATTTATTGTGGAGACCACGAGAAGATTGCTTTGACCCGTGCTCTCAAAGATAATCAACTCAGAGCTGTTTGGCTGCCATTTGTTGCCCTGTCCTCTATTGGTAATTGGCAGAGCAAAGCTGAAGAAGGTGTCCAATTGATTCTCAGAAAAGAAGATCCTGAATTAGAGGCAAAAATGGGGCGCGAAATAAGAGTTCCCGTCTCAAAACCTAAACGCCTTCAACTGCACAGAACTCAAATTCCTGTTATTTGCAAATTTGTTACTCGATTAATATGTTTCGTCCGATTGGGAAAAAGTCAAGACTTCAGATGCTGTGAAAACACTAAAAGGATTCAATGGTTTTCACTGAATGACGCCATTAACTCAAAGATTGACAAAGTCTGGGGTCTGGAAGTTAAACAGTTCGCCAGTCTTTGCAAAAGACCTAAATCTCAAGGAATCAGTGAATTCACTCTAAACAATGCCTTCATTTATGTGGCCGACAGAGATAGAGGTCCTCAGACTACTGAAGAAGACCTCATTCGAGTGATGCACATCGGTAAACGAGAGATCGAGGTACTATTCGCTGACTATTTGGATCACTGTTTCCCTTCAGTCCAAATGTCTATCCATTCATTCAAAGATTATCTCTACAAATATGGTTTCAATTGTGAAGACCGAAGGTTTGCGATGCTCTTCAATGCCTTCGACTTCAATGGCAACGGATATCTTGAGTTTCAACAATTGCTGATCGGTTTAGTTTTAATGGATAAGAACGCTCCACACAAACAGCACAGAACGGGGTTTGTCTTCCGATATTACGACTACGATTGCGACGGATTTCTTAATCTACCAGAACTTAAGAGTTTAATTCGAGACCTCTTCCCCAATGAAGAGCCCGAAGCAATCAATCAGAAAGCAATAGAGTGGTTACAGTCTATGAACTCGGCCTCGAAATATAAATGCTCCTATGAAGAATTCGCAACAGGTGTCGGTTCGTTAAAACTCAGGGGAACTTCATCTCTGTGTCGATTGGAAAAATCTATTCTGAATTCAATAACAAAATCAGTTTCGAGTCGAGAACTGCAACAAAAGTCTGCCCCAAAACTGAAGGACAAACTTAAAGATAAGACCAAAGATGTCGGTCCATGTTTTGGGTGCAGAATCAAGAAGTATGACCACGCACTCCATCGTGTCCTTTTGAATACCACGGGTCGTTGTGTGGAAATTCGAATAGAGCCCAGAGGTAAGTGTGCAATACCAATAGTTGACCAAGTCTCTTTTTAACATATTTGGTAATATTTTCAACAGAAGAAGACACAGAAATGAATTGTTCGCGGATATACTCAAAGAATTTCACATTTGAATCCGAGTCATTTGCGTTATCCATAATGGATATGATCCAAGAATTCCATCTGAAAAAGAACAGAAACAAAGAGAAAGGTTTTGCGACCCAAGCCCTGGAAAAGGAGTCATTTATTAGGAATTTGCAGCACTTTTGTACAAATTTGGAACACATTTTCTCTTCAGAACAAAGAGTTGTCCGAATCAATGGTCCGACTTATGTTATCGGAGATATTTATGGCAATTTAAATGACGTGATGGCAATGGAGTCGATTCTGTGGCCGAGTTTTCCCATCATTTCCGTTAACTGTGTATTTTTGGGTAATTATGTGGATTACGGCAAATGGGGAGTCGAGTGTATCGTCTATTTGTTATGTCTTAAACTCATTGCTCCAAACAAAGTATTTCTATTGAGAGGAAGACATGAAATCAGAGACATTCAGATTCAAAACACTTTCCTAAAAGAATGCGTCGAAAAATATGATGAAATTATTGGTAAAAGGATCTGGCAAATGTTCAACAATTTGTTTGACAGAATGCCTTTCGCTCTTATAGTCGACGAAACCATATTCTGTACTCATTCAGGCATTCCTAACACAAAAACTAAAGTTCAAGACTTGAATAAAATCAATTTTATACTAAAGAATCCATCGGTTGACTCTCCCGTTGTATGGCAGGTCTGTCCAAATATTCAGTAAACCATTTACTCATTGATTAATCGTTTCTTCTTTGCGATTAGTTGTTGACCAGCGAACTGACAGATCAGCCCTTAAAAAAGACAGGTCTCGACGAAAATCAAGGAAACGGTTCTTCAATTTTTTTCAATGAAGTTACAGTCAATACCTTTTTGGAGGTCAACGGTTTTACTCGAATAATTTGCGCGAATAGACTGTCCCCTAATGGATACGAATTTCGTTTTGGCTCTAAGTTTATAAATGTTTTCTCCACTTCTGATTTCAAGAACTCGAACAACAAGTCGGCTGTTCTTCTTCTCCAAAACCATAAGATTCGTGCCATTCCACTAGTAATACCCAAAGAAGACATGAAGACTACTTCTGACCTCAAATCAATAGCCGAACCTAACAAAAGCTCAACTAATAGCGTATAAATCATCTGTTCTTCACTTTTAACAACTTATAGAAATGCGAATATCTATTCAATTATTAGACAAAACAATAAAAATAAAATATTTTTAGTCTTTTTAATGAATAAAATCTGTTTTTATATTCAATCGCTTTATTCTGAAATATCTGTAAAAAATCAAATTTTATCTGAATTTTGAAACAATAGTTTTGAGTCCGAAATCACATTTGAGCTGTAATTTTGTCTAACAATTAAATGAACGCAAAATAAGAGCAATTGAACTAATATTTGAATGATTGAGAGGAAGGGCATATTGAGGGCCTATAGAGCGCCAATTGAGCGCCAATTCTATCCGCAAACGATTGTTACAAAACAATTTTATTTGAAAATTTTCCGATAATAGTCTTCAGCGATAGTCCACACCTTTCAGTGAATTTTATTGCCTTTTCTGGTGTTTTGTTTCATTCATTACTTAATTCAATTTAAAAACAATTGGTTTTCAAATGTCAAGTAAATGACTTATTATGAGTGAATCAAAGGGTTGGCTTTCGGTTTTCCTAACGAAGTGCTTCATCTGTTACGACCACAAACTTGAGCGGCCCTGGAATGACGGAGCGTTGGCCGGAATGTCCAAGAAAGGTGTATTCTTGCTCAGTATTGTCCTCAGCCTCAACACACTTATCAGTTATGCGATGTTTGGCTCAAATTCGTTTTCATTGGTCTGTTTTCTGGTCATAACTCTGATCCAAATCTGGATAAGAATAGTATTGCCGAAGTTGTGGCGCGGATTCCGTAATTTATTGTCGAAAAAGGATCAACTGATTTGGGATGAAGCAAAGGTCAAATTTCCCAAATCTGTTCGCACACTCTATCAACAATTGTTCAACAGAGAGGTTCAGCCATCGCCGATGGGTTGGACACAATTTTCGGCCTCATTCCGAACCGGATACGAAGAAAGCGATTACGTCTTCAAACTTATTGATATCAAAGAATATGTGAGATATCGGTTCAGTTCGTTACCAGAGGAAGAAGAGACAGAAGTGGTCCACAAATTCAATCGCGACTATAAGTTTCTGATGCAAATCAATCACCAAAACATCGCTCGGATTATAAGAGCCGACAGATTCTCGACAAAGAGAGGAATAGTCAGGCAATTGGTAGTCGTAACAAAAATGGCGACTCAAAGTCTGCAAGATTATATTACATTGAGGTTTCCAAAAGGTGTCGGTCTCTACAGCACTCGATTATGGTTTAAACAAGTGGTTGACGCCGTCCACTACTTGCACTGTCAACTCAATAAAGACCAGCCGATAGCGCACATGAATATTAAACCGGAAAATATTCTGCTCTACGCCACGAATGAGACGGTATTTCATAGAAATTAAATCAAAGTTTTACTCATTTTTATACCAAAAAGGGGGAGGAATTCACTGCAAAACTGTGTGATTGCGGTCTCGACATATACTTTCCAAAATCGGGACAAATCACTACAGACGACAACAAGTATCTGATATCAGCGCCGGAGTATGTTTTCAACCGAAAAATGACCAAATTTCAAAGAATATGTCAGACTAAAGGTACCGACGCTCTGGCCTCAGATATATTCAGTTTGGGAGTAATACTGGTTTTACTCATCAAAGGAAAGGTCTCGGAGTTTGTCGAAACACCAAAAGAAATGCAAACCTCTGTGAACGCCATTTATGTGGACTTTTCGTGGAAAAACTCAAAGGACTCCATCAGAAAAATGTTTGTCAAGAAAGAGGACAGACATCTCATCCATTTGTTAAAAGGAATGCTCGAACGGAAGCCCGAAAACAGATTCGATATTATTAGCGTCAAAAACCATCCCTGGATTGACGCCAAACAAAACTAAATACATTTTAAAACTTATTTTTACAAAATTTTACAATTATTTTATCAAAATATTTATGAAATTTATTTTTAATCTATTTTTTTGAAAACTCAATACATTTCTGTCAATGAATTCGATTTATTTGGAAAATTCAATAAAATAGTAAATAAAATTATTATCGAAACTTACAAAATGAATAACCAAGGATCAAATGTTTAGCGATTCTTATTGGAGTAATTTAATGCCCTAATGAAAGTAAATTCTAAATTAGGGGTTATTTTGAATATTTTTTATGTGATAAGAAAAAGTTGAAAGTTGTTTGAGAAGGGCTTTAGTTAAACACCTGATTTATGAGGTATTTTGAATTGAAATACAAACAACAAAACTATTTTGTCGTCAAATTGTCAACAAAACTAATAAAAACAAAAAGTTTGCGAAAATTAAATTTAAATTATTTTTCATTTGAGTGAAAAAAAAAGATTGAAATTTGAAATTACATCAAATTATTCGCACATAAATTGTTTTAATGATATGACTTCTAAAAACAGGGGTAGAAGCTATGAACCCATAAAGTGCTGTGCAATGCTCAGGTAATCAATTGAATCGTTAATTAACTTTCATTCAAATTATTGTAATTTGAAATTCGTATGAAATTTGAATATAAATTAACATATTTTTTGAACAGAAAGTTTGTAAAAACTTAACTTAACTTTGAACTTTTAACTGAAAAAAGCGATTCTTCTTTGGATTTCGCTAATGAACTCTAAGTATAGTTCAGAGTGTTTTGTGAGCACCGGTAGATTCGGTCACTACCATTCACTTACAATTATTCTGATAAAAATCTTCAAGAATGGAATGTTATATCAGAAAAACATTAGGAATACATATATCTTGTTATAGATTTGATTATTTGTCAAGAATTTAATTTCGGATTAACATTCGGAGGGGATATAAATGAATAAAATCGTAAGGTTTCTAATGTTTGTAATGTCCACACAATTACCGAATCAAATGCTAAACAAGTTTGCATTCAATACTTGAAAACCTTATAATTATGAGAAAACTGAACTTTGAAAATAACTAATGAAATATAAATCGATTTTTTGTTTTTTCTGTAATTCAAATAAGAAAATCGTTACTAAAAATCTCTGCTCTTATTATAGGAACAGAAGAGAAGAGAACTGAACACAAAACCATTGAATGATTTGATTGATTAGCTTTTAGTGATTTAGTGGTTAGTTTTCAGTCCATTACTCATTGCATTCATTTGATTCAACGATGATATTCAGTACATATTGTATATCAAAGCCATAAAACCGTATTAATGTTCGCTTTCATTACGGTAATGGCCAACGGGGTGCTAAATAAGTAACAAGCTTTGTTTTCGGGTACGAGTGAGAAAAAAATACACAGATCATATCTCCTTGCATTTATCATGTTAATAGTTCGTAAACTTGAAAGGTTTAATGTTAACATTTAACTATGAAACAATTGAACTATCAACTTCAACAAATAATGAATATTTTAAAACATTTTTACCATTGATTTGTGCGATTGAATCAATTTGGAAGTAGATCAATTTTTTTAATTTAGGATTGAAGACACACTCCTTGGCTGGTCCTTTGAAACACTTGCAGAAAAATTGTGTTATGAATGGTTTTTGAGCTCTGCCTGGTTTTGAGTGCCCGGTATATAAGTCATTATTTTCTTATAAGTCATATAATGAAACAAAACTAATGTTTAAATAATCTGTAGATTAAAATCCATTTGAAATGAATTGAGATTAAAGTATAACTGAATATATCGAAGAAATTCATAGTTGTAAAGAGAGGTCACTCAGGGTATGAACTCAGGAATAGGCTTCAAATTCTGCTCTGATCTGAATCTAATGTCAATGAAATCTAAGAGAAGCGGAAAGAAAAATGAGAGGAAAGACTAAAGAACTCCAACTTCTAAAACTTGCACAGAGTTTAGATTGAGAGTCGAGTCAATACATATCTGACACGGAATTGAATATAAAACTAAAAACATAGACAACAAACAAAATATATATTCAAAACTTTCTTTGACTTTCTTTTTTCTTATTGAGATTTGTCTCAAATCTAATCGTTATTTTACGCATTTCTCCCTTCAATAGAATAAGTGATAAGTTATAACACAAATGGAAACAAAAATTATTAGATTTTGAGATTATTTTTCGGCGAAACAACATTTTTTCAATTCTTATCTTAGAAGTTAAGCGGTTTTAACCATCCATTTCCTTTCGCTCAGACCTTACACCAGTCTTTTGTTAGCTTTATTGGTGGCCTAAAAAAGCTGTTATAAAAGGCAGTGACTAAACCACGAAATAATATGCAATTCAATTGTTATCCTATTATATTGTGGCCAATGTATGCAACCCTTACGGCTCCGAAACTACTTCTTCTTTCTATTATAAGCACTCAATAGGTGTGTAAAAAAGAGATAACATTTTAAATCGTTTTTTAAAACATTGAAGTATATAATGTGATTGAAATACCCCTAAGAATGCAGGAATTACCAAGCTACTTAGTTATGAATTTTTAATCTAGTAGTTACATGAATGGACTTGAACATTTTTTTCGCGATCATGTTCATAGGAATTGGTATTAATGTATACAAGGAATAAATTATTAAAAATCTATAAATCGCTCCTTATTTTGATGGAATTATGTGAAAACTGCCTAGCTTGTCTAATATATAATCTTCGGTGTATTATATATTGGTATCAACTTTCTGTGTTTCTGATCGAAAGTAAAAGTCCGTTGAACTCTATCTCGGAATGAATGCTCTCTTTAAGCAAAAGTCTATTCAATTTGGTTTTAATACTCTCTTTTAGAGTTTTGTTAAACCTTTTTGTTTGACTCATTTAAGTCTTGGGTTTATACTATAAATCTATTTTGAATTTTGCTTTTTATTTGTTGTTTCCTTCAATAGTAAGGAATTAAAACTATTTTCTCCACATTTTTAATGAACAAAAACTCTATTTTCGGTAAATTTGTTGTTTGAAAAGCAATTTGATTACAATATAGATTAGATTATTTTAATAGCAAATTAAACTGTCCACTAAATTAAGATTTTTCCAAAATAACTATCAAAATTAGTTGTAAAACATTTGAAAAATGTTGATTATTTCGATTTCATTAACGTTTTTGCCATTTGATTTATTGGCAATTTTGCTTGAACTCATAAATTTATATATTTCTAAATTAACATGATAATTAGCTGATGACTCTAATTGGCAACCATTGATCAGGAATTGTCAATCAAAAATGGTTTCGCAACTACTTTCACATTCAATATACAGGGGTTCGGAGTATTTCCAGTTTAGAGTTACGATAATTTGATGTTTGGATTAAAATGTGGTCTAAATCTAAATATTTAATGAATTTTCTGAAAATTTTGAAAAACATTTTGCTTTTATTCAAATCTTGTTTTAAAGTTAATTTTGTTGACTTCTTTGGCCAAACATTCAGTTATTTTGTTGTTTAAGAGTCTGATTAATAGCTAATTACCGGTAATAATACTCATGTTTTTGAAGAGTAAAATCAAAAGAAGAAAAATCCAAATGAATCCTAAATTATATGATTCACTTATGGAGACATCATAGCATGTCTTGAGAATCTCCCAGTCATTGCTTAATATGAAAGTTATCTTTGAAAGAATGCAAAGTCAAGGCATGAGTTTTGGGTAAACCTTATTTTACATAATAATAATTCATTCCCTAATCTTAATGATTGTTTTAATCAAAATGTGTATTAAATTTTGTATTCAAATGTTTTACTTCTCCTCATATGAACTCCATTAAGCATTAAGAATAAGAAAAAAAGTTAATTGCTACTTGCAAGGTTGCATCGGTTCCAAGATCTTGGAATTACAATTAAGGCTGTGCTCTTCTGTTTTGCATATAAGACGAGGAAATACTCAGTTCCTCATTAGAAAGACTAGAAATGTGCATAAAATGTTTGCTTCCGATGATTGGCATAACTCTTATCAGTGATAAATCGGTTACTCTTTTCACTCCATTTATTGAGTAATTTTGATTTCGAGCCTTTAATTGAGTAATTTATGGGAAATTAACATAAAATATCAATTTTACAAATGAAAAGATGAGTACAAACCATGCGAAACATGAATATAATAATATCCGATATTATGAATTAAAAATCAAATGTTATTTGAAAATATTTAGTCGAATCAAACTTATAATTAGCAAAAAGTGATTATTTTTCGAACGTTGAATGAAATTCCTTTAATGTTATGTTAATATTACATAAATAAGAAATTTTGCCCAAAATTCCTGCAATTATTCCTTCAATTAATAAATACATAATTGAGATGTACCTCAAGTTTTGAATGAAAAAAACTCCAAAATTTTCATTAATTTGAATCTGAGCTGACATTTGATTTTTGAATTTTCAGGCATTTGTGGCTAATATTTGATGAAAAACAACTCATTTGTTTGTGGGGTCGCCTCCAATGCTGTCAACTTTCAAATGTTTTCAAACTGAAAGTAAACTGAAAGACAGATCTGAAAGAAACGAATTTGAAATTCAAAAAGATATGTTTTGAGCAAAAAAGCCATAATTAGTGGACAAATATGCAATCAATATCTTACAGACATTTAATCTTAATTTGATTCAGATATTCGAATTGAATGGCAATGAGAAAGTAAACTTTAAACTTCATATGTCATTCAAATGTGACCACAAACCAAACCAAAGATCAGAAATTTTAATCGGATAAAGATGAAGAGTAATTGATCAGGGTTAAAGATTAGTATTTATACATCAAATTTCTGCAATCGATTTCCGTTTTATCTTAAATTTATAAAAACTTTTCACTCGATTCAAATGTCAAACTGAAGTCAAAGTATATGAATCGAAAGAGTCTTCAATGCATTCGATTTTATTCGTGTTTTTATGCATTCGTTTTATAACTAATAAAATCAATTGAAGTCATTGTCTGATAATAATTTGATTAACTCTTTGACCACAGATTCCAATCATTTGATTATCAAAAGTTGTAAAAAACAGAATTCAATTGAAAATCAGGTTTTGACCCGAAGTTCAAAATCATTGAAACAAAACCACAAAAATGAAGAGATGGGAGAGAGAGAGAGAGAGAGAGAGAGAGAGAGAGAGAGAGAGAGAGAGAGAGAGATTGTTATGGATTATGAGCTTGGTGATTCTATTTGACAAATTGTGATGGAGAAGATTGTATTTTCGTAATGAAATTAACAGGAAACGATTCGTCAAAATCAGATAAGCAAAGCAAAAAATGGGTGTTTTGTGAAAGTCTGTAATTATGTGAAACTAATTTCATAATAAATATTTAAAAACATTAGTTTTACTACAAAAACATTTTATTGATATAATTATTATGTGAATCCATTCATTCAATTTGATGACAGTTTGCTTTCGAGCATTCTTTTCAACAAAACTTGATTTCAATTTTCAACAAAAAATTTCAATTACTGTAAAAATTGTTTTCTGTAATTATAGCCGAATATATTTAGAATATTCGAATTAGTTTGAATATATTTTATCAAGCGTAAATTTCTAAAATTTTAACTAAAATTTTAATCTTCAATTGATTAACAAATATTAAGAATTTTATTCTATAACTCAAATAACCGATGATCTCTCTCTCTCTCTCTCTCTCTCTCTCTCTCTCTCTCTCTCTCTCTCTCTCTCTCTCTTCTCCTGATATTCAAGATTTGAATTCAAAATGAGATGAATTCTAATTCTTCTTACTTTACCTTAAGTTTCAAAAATTGCTGAAATAATGCAAAAAATTTTCAAATCTTATCTGATTTTACGGTTTGGATAAAATGGAAATATTTCAAACAAAAAACTGTAGATAATCTAGATGATAGATAAAATGCTTTTGAATACATCCTTGTTATTGATTTGTGATAAAATTTTGCGTTTAGATTCACATCCAATGATAATAAGCATTCATTCATTCGGTCACTAATTCAATGCGAAATCAAATGTACAAAATTGATAGAAATATAATATAAGAAATGAAAGAAAAAAGTGATTAATCATTATATTGTCATAAATGTGCAGAAATACAGGTTTTCAATACTTTTAACTTAAGAAAAGATTTAGATTTTAACTGTCATTATATCGATAATCAATCTTAAAGATGAGAAAAGAAGAAATTATAGTAAAAATTAGATATATTTTCATGCAATTAATGACTACTGGAATTCAATCGTTTTAATGATCGCTAAATGGCTTTCATTGAATGGTTGTTGAAAATGATATTTTAAGAGGACATGGAATAACTGAATTCATTACTCAATTGAATTTACAGTAAATTTGCTCAAACTGTAGAAAATCAAATGAGAAAATTATTTTAAGAGAAATAACATAAAACTAAAGGTATGCTTTCTCTTAAGAAATAAAATACCATTAGAGAAATGCTTAAGATTTTCATATCAAGGCTTATAAATTGTATACAAATTTGAAACTCTGTTAAAAGATTTGCAGTTCTGATGAATACATAAATGCAGTAATAATTCAGAAGTTGAAGACCAGGACTAATGTTATTATATTTCATAATTAGTTTAAGTCTAGGTTTTCAACTGTTTTTATGGGCTATAAAAAGGTTTTCCTTAGTTTCTCTTCAATTATCAAAAGAATAACAATTCTTCAGTTCTGAAGAATTTTAAAGACATCTCAAAAACGATGATATGTTTTATCGCATTTTGAGGGCTATTTTCTCGTGTTATGAGAGTTAAGATATTAAAAACTCTACTTTTATTATATAATCCCGTTTTTACACTCATTTGAGTCAAGATCATGAAAATATTCAGTGTTTTTATTCTTGGAAAATAACACTTGAAATAGCACTTTAATCGGAGACACATTTGACTCACGAGAGTTGAAACCATCAGAAGAAGTAATTTAGAAAACTATCAAAAAAATTAATTACTGTTAGAAATTCAGTTTCGTTTTCTAAATAGAAAATAATTTTCCACAGAATATGACTTCCAGTAAACAATTTTAAATAACTTTTTAAGATATTTATAATTGTATTCAGTGATGCCCAAGGTACTCGACCTCAGGGAGGGGGAGGGGTACCGAATTTTTTTTCAGGGGGATAGGTAGGGGGTAAGCCAAAAATTTAAGGAAGACCCAGCCAAATAATTTTGAAGCCTTTTTCATGTTAATTTTTCTCCCAAAACCTCCACAGACCTAGTATCTGTCCATAGACTAATGTATAAGGAAATCCTCGTCTCAAGGGAAGGGGGTAGTGGCAGAGCATTTTTTTACCAAAAAGTTACCCAAATTTGCCCTTGGGTATCACTGAATTGTATTGAAAGTTAATAATCAAAGAGTTTTTGTGAGATAACTCTGAAGCACAGAATTAAAGAATGAAATAATTATATGAAGAAATTTATTGAAGTCAAGACCTCGGTTATTAATTTGTTGTGTTTTTCAATACCACGACTATTACCTAACTGTGAGAACTGCATAATAGCTGTTATATTTGCATTTGTACCCAGTACACTTGTTCAGAAGTCTCGATCAAATGAATAAATAATATAATGTTTATAATTTTGAATATGATTTTCCGGACTTTTATTGCCTCACATTTATATAATGAACAGTAATTTGAATATTAAAATATTTGAAGTAATTTTCATTATTATTAAACAAATGGTTTCACTTATGGCTGTGCTCTTTGTGAGAGCGGATCACTTGAGGAGAGGGCCAAAAATGTTGCATCAATTACATTAACGATCATTTATCAGAAGGAACTGCAAATTTTCAAACGTTTTTTGCATAATATTTCTAATTTATGACATTCAATAATTTATTTACGTTTTGGAAAATATTTGACCATGTTGGAAATTTACACTATCAGCAAAAAGTATGTTAGCATTCAAAAATATTTAAAATTATGAATGCTAACATGGTTTTATGTCGAGAAATAAATATTTGAGTCTTTCAAATTCATAGGTTTTCATAATTTTTTGAATGTCAACATACTTTTTGCTGGTAGTGTATGTTTATTTGATACATCTAATTGTACCAAATCAAATTCAAGATTGTGAGATATGAGACGAATTCATTTAAACATTTTTTTTGATGTTTTTATAAAATTTTAAACAAAAATAGAAATAAATTATACTTTAATTAGATTTTAAAATTCAGGACTGAATTATGAGAATATTTTAAAATATATTTTCACAGAAATATCTTTTTTTGTGAAAAATGAGAAATATTTGAAAGTCAATCATAAAATTAATAGTCTTGTAAAATGTCTTACATTCGAGTCTAATATCGAGTTTGAAAATTATAATTTTAATAGACATCAAAGGAAATGAAATAAATTAAATGAGAGGTCTATTGGCGACTCATATATGAAAAAACGTGAAAATTTCTCCTTCAGTTGGAAAGCCCTTAACGACCGGTAAATTAATATTAGAGCCGAGCAAAAGAAAAAATTTTGGAATTATGTCTATTATATGATAGGTCTGAGAGTTTGACATTAGATTAGAAAATGAAAAGATGTGACGGGAATTGAAAATAAGATTCAACTCAATAGCAATATAGAGATGATAATAATTTTTAATAATAATTAATATTTTCTTAGTTTATTTTTTTACTGAAATAATTGCCTCTTAAGTCGAAATCGTGAGACCAATGAATTCAAACACAACTAAAACGTTAATATCGAGTATAAGATAATTGAAAAATGTAATTATTTGAATATCAATTTAGGTTTTTAATTAATCAGAAGGACCAAACACCATATGATTCATTGCGTTTATAAATAAACGGCAAAACTTCTCTTTGTCTTTCTACCAAATATTCAAATATATTTCCGGAAAAATACCCAAAATTTTGATATAATTGAAGGCTAATTATGATCTTAAAATGTTTATGAATATTAAGCTAAGTTAGGCTCAATATTTACCCTTAGATTCACACATAAATTATTGCCATAAAGATTGCGAAAGAATAACAACAAGAAGTTTGGATCAAAATATTTATTACTCTTAACAGACGAAAAATTTCTGAAGATTTCCAATGAATTTATTGCTTTTTAGTTTAATTAGTATTTCTATTTCCAAATCTTCTTTCATTCTCAAGTAAAATATTCTGGATTAAAATGGACTGAATAAAAATGAAAATTATCATAAATTTACATTTTTCTCAGATAACCCTTCAACTTATTCTGAATACAAGTAAGAGATAAGTCAGTTGAAATGTTTTTATTTAATTTTAAACACAACCCTTTTCTCAAATACCTTAAATATTGAAAAATAAATAAACAAAATTACCTTGAATATTTTCATATTTCAATTAGAGAAGTGTCACTTCCCATGTGTTGCCAATAATTATTATTAGACTTCATGGGCTGTTAATTTGTAAATTATTTATGTCCTCAGAATATGACCAGAATTTTAATCATTGAATAGTATTTACATTCGACTGAAAATTAAATTTATTTTCAAACAAATCGTAAATTATATTAAATATTCAATCATTGATTCAGTTCTGATTCAATCATCCAATCTATGAGAGAAATGGTATTTTTACCAAGTCACAAATCAATATATTGTCCCAAATCATCAAATAGGAATTCAAAGTACAGTTTGAAGTCACACACTATTATGAAAACCCACAACAGAATAAATCCGCTCTCAAATTGATGTCTATAATAGATATTTAAATTACATGCAATTTATCTCTTCAGACATAAAGGATTTGTTTTCAACATTACGAGTCTACGCGCTTCTCAACCCATTACCCGATAGCCTTTAGGAAGGGGTTGAAATGATCTACTAGGTATCATCAAATTCAAACACATGATAATTTAAGCTATTAAGTTTAACTGTCTTAATTGCGATCTTTCAGTGTATGTCCGCAATATTTCACACATTTTAAAATATGATTAATTCCTTTAAACTGAATAATTTTACCAAAATTAATTATACCTGGATAAAAGTGGTCATTTCTGAAATTTAAATTATTCAGATGTGTTGAGTTCATAAAAAAGATTGTTTTTGCTTGCTTAAAGATACAAGATGTTTGAAATAATTGTGATGTCCTAACAATAATATGTAATAATATATATTCTTGGTTAGGAAAATATGTGATTTAACCAACTAAGCCCTCCTCAGGTCATAAGCGGTGTCTTATAAATAATTACCACTAATTATAAATTGCAATTTGAATAAAAAAATGTTATTAAAGAAAGAAAAGTTCGGTTTAATTCTCAAAGACATGCGATCCAAGACTTAATCAAGAGTTTCACGACTCGAGGAACTGAAAATTCAGAGTAATTTTGAACTCATATATCATTGGAGTCAAGAATCTATGATTCAGCGACTCTTCACTACTTTGAAGTCCTCTTTGAAGACAAGTCTCATATTCTCTCAAAATTCAAATAATTGATTATTTTTGTGACGATAAAGAATTTTGAAATCTTTTATCTGAAAAATATAAACAATGGGTTTAATAAACAAAAGTCTGTAAAAGTGTTGAAAATGTTTTTAAACATTTAAATAGTTTGCGACACAAAACTCAAAACAGTGATTACTTGGATAAGAAAAACAATATTTAATAGTTTTTAAAAGTCTTCTCAAGAGTTGGCAATTCTTTGGTTAGAAAAGACATGTTAATGAATAGGAAAGGTGTTGAACGCACAGGTAGATTAAAGAGTAAGAGTTGAAAGTACGAATCCATATAACAAATTAGGGCTTTGGTGTTATGGTTTAGTAACTCTTTAGAACCGAATAATCATAACTTTAAATATTAATTGCTTCTTACACATTCGTGTTGTCGACTGTAATTTTGAACACAATTTATTTGGAAATTTACACTAAACTCTAGGTATTGAAAGTGAAAGTTTCATAGAAACATACCCGGATTACAGTCAATTTTCACTGAAACATTACTTGTCATAAGTGAAGACTTTCACTTGAGATGATTCGGCCGGTGTGGGCGTCGGCCACCATTCTCTTCTGTGACTGTTCATCTAAGACACTGACGTTCATTAAATCGTAACGTAGAGTCTTCGGGGGTGGTCTAGAATAGCACGGGTAGTATCGCATATACGTAATTCCTTAGCGTAACTTTATTAGTGCTATTTGTGAAACGTTTCACTCAATGTTATGAAAATTTTCTAATGTTTTTCTTAATTTGATTTTTTTGCCTAAAGTTATGAATACATAAATTAGTTGTTCGGATGAACTCACGAAATGATTTTTCGTCGACATTTCGATCGTTTCATTTCACTAGAAATCGATTTTTGAATTTTCAATTTATTTCTGTTTTTCAACCATCCATTCAAATACTTTCTCAATGAATAAAAGATAAATAAATTTTAATAATTATATTAAATGAGTTCAACAAATGAGCTGAAATTCTTTCGACTCTTAATTGTCTGTCCATTTGAATGATAATTATTAATAAATAAATGTTTATTTCGAGAAACAAAAATCAAATGAGATTTTTATGTTTAAAATACATTTACTTTCTTTGAATAATTCACTTTAGTCTTTGAATGCAATAAAAACAGTTTTATTAAATTTAATGTAATTTTTATGATAAATTTGAAATTATTTATTGAAAAACATGTTATAAATTACAATAAATGGGCCATAAATTGATTAAAAGTGTGTGAAATTAGAAAATAATGAATAGAAAGAAATTAAATATGAATTTAAATCTAGATTTTTGATCAATAAAATTGTTTGACTATTAAATTGAATTAAAACTCAGATATAAAGAGTTAATGGTTTAAATCGATTAGGATTTCAGATTCAGAACCAAAGGAAATCTCGAAAAGGGTATTAAAATCCATAATTAATGGCAAGAAAATTATACCTAAAAGCAAAGAACTGCTAATCAAAGACTATTTAATTTTGATTGATTTCATTGCTTCAAACATAAGACTGTAATTCCTCTTTCATTTCAATCCATACGAATGCATATAATCTAAAAATCTCTGATTTTTATCAAACGTTGAATATTTTTATTTTGAGTTATGTATCGCTTGTTTCGGTACTCATAAAATATTCGAATCGATGTATTAAAAGCTGTCCAAGCACATTAATTACTGTCGAATTAAATTGAATATTAAAATTGAATTTAAATTCTTTTGGATGAACTTTATATTGAATTCGTTTCACTTTAATTGTCAGACATTTCCTCTTTGTATTAAAGATGATCTAAACTATATAAATGAATAATTAAAAAAAGTGCCATAATTTCTCTCAATTTATTCCTGGACTTTAATCGTGAGCTCATAATTAACAACAACACAGAATAGTGTTCTCTTGTCAGGGATTCTCATGGAGAATTGAAACTGTTGAGCTTTCTGGCATTGAAAATTTGTTTGGAACTCCTGGAAACTCCTTGGAAAATGGGATAACTATGACCAGAATATTGAGTCGTCCTTTTTAATTTGGTCGAATCCCCTGAAGTCAAAGAGTAAGAACATCCCTAATTATAAAATAATAATTATTTTTGGTTGTGTTTTGTTCAAACATTTATCACAATATAATCAAATGAAATGATTGAACGCAAACATGAAATACTAATTTATCACAACTTAATTGAGATGATATTTATTTTTGTGAATTTGTTTCGAAGTCATTTTCCTACTGAATCACTGATTAATTGGCAAATATTATCATCTTTTTTTGCATATAATAAATAAGCCAAATATTTGATGAACTGAACGATGCTTTCAATGTTTCAGACATCAAATGAACAGAAATTATACCAAAAGTAAATGCAATGCAAATTGAAATGTTTAAGCTAGATAAAATTAAGTATCGAAAATGTCGTCTGTACTTTTCGTAGTCAATGATTTGCACATCCTTGAGATGAACAAGTATTTTAACCTTCAAGTATTTAATTAACTTTTTTATAGCTACTAAATCATATTCAAATTAGATTGGATTACATCAGGGGGAATTTGACCCACAGATGGTGTGCATTAATAGCTAGACCAATTAATAACTTATGTTGTTTAATGTAATACGAAGTAATATTAGATAAACTTTAAATTATTTGATATTTGACTACAAATTTCACTAATTATTGTAAAATCCCACTAATTTAGCACAGAATAGATGTTAGCTCGACATTAGACACAATTGTCTTTCCTGTATTAGCTGTTCCTTCTGGCCATTAAATATGTGACAAATGAAGTGACTGCACAGGAATATTAAGTATGACATAAATCATTCCTAAAAGACTTCTCAATCATATAAAATATTTATCTCATATTTTAGTGAGAGTTCAAAAAATAATTGCCATTAAAATTACAAATGAAGTAAAGGCTAATAATTACTGTTTCGCTAATTATTGCCTAAAAGAATAGAATGCAGTTATGCTCTCAACTCATAAACTAACCTGTCTTAGTGAACTAGAACATATTTTTCATATGTGAAAATGAATTACTTAAGCAAATAAGTTGATTGATCAATTTAAATGCTAAAACATTCAATAGTTGGAGAACCATAGGGCTGGTTCTGAATATGATTTCATGAAAATGTCATTTTTAAAATTGAAGAAAATTGATTAGGATTATAGCCACAGAAAAATCAAGATCAAACGTATGTTTCAGTGATAATTTACCTTTTTCACTTAGGAAAGAAAGTTTTGTTATCCCTTTATTGAAAGAGGAAATATTGAAATAACAGTTAGTTTATCAGTTATTACTGCTGTTATCCAGTTGATGCTAAACTTGATCTTGGTTGCTCTCTTGTAGAACAGGATTCATAATTATTATTCACAAACAATTAAATCCATGCATTTATTCATTTGCGAATAAATTTGAAAAAACTTAAACTCATTTGCAAATCATATGTGAGATAATAGATAACAGACTTCTTATCTCATCTTTTAATACAAGCCTTTGAGTCGGGAATCGCTGTTAATATTCTCTAATGACATATGAAATGCAAGAAATATATAACAAACCGATGAACCGGAGATTATTAAACTTTTCAATCAATGGATGGGACAGATTGACTCCTCCCTGATATCAATATATGCAAGTTTTGTTTTTCTACTTTTTCTTTTAATTGCCACAATTTTTCACATTCGGTGAGTCACTGGTGATTTGAGGTAGGTAAATCATCAATACATATTTTATTTGATAATAAAACAAAATGCGAGTGAATTGAATTGATTTCTTTATTTTTCTTCGTTTTCTAGCAATGAATGAAAGGAATTATTTCAAAAATTATCAGAAATTGATTTTTAAGTTATTTATTTGACTGACTTTTATCGCAATCCTTTTAAAAAATAATAAATTTAATAAATGAATGAATGAATGAATGAATCATTTATTGAAATTAATTTGATTTAGTGATCAATACATTGCACCGAAAATACTTGAAATAAATTAAGTGTAAATCAGAGAGTAGACTCCACTCCCGATATAATGAACACGTTTGGTTTTGAGATATTGTTCATTATAAAGGGTTGTTCATTATAACGGAGTAGTTTTAGTACTGTTTTCTATTACAGTGGGTTACACATAGTGTTCATTATAAACGGATGTTCATTGTATAAGGTGTTCATTATAACGGGAGTGGAGTGTATTATAATCTCAATCAGATTTAAGATGTGCAAGGTAAATCAACTGTTACATAAAATGATCTCATTTGGTTGTCCGACCTCTTCATTGACAGAAATGTATTGAAAAACTAAAAATTATCCGAAAATATTTATAGTTTTCGAGTACCAAATGTTTTGGTTTTCATTTCTCTTTTGATGAGTTTATCAAACTTTTAATTATTCATCAAATGATTTAACAGAATGTTTACGAATTGAGTGCTTCTCTATATTATTACACTTTCATAACAGTCAACAATAGACTTATTGTATTCTTTGAATAGAATTTTTTCCTCTATTTTTTCTTTTCAATACAAAAGGGTTTGTTATCCGACACTAATTCTCAGATTTGATGAATCGCTCGATGAGTCTAATGTTAAGCAAAAAAGAAAAGATTTGTTTTCAAAACCATTTTTACACGCATTCAATACAAGACTGTTATGATTCATAACTTATGAATATCTTAATTATAAGCGAAAGCAACAAATTTCCCTTTTCTTTGATATTCTTATATCATTTTTAGAATGTTTGTGGGATAAACTTGCAAATTCATTAAGATTAGACAAATTGCAGGCATATTTTTCACAATTTTGAATTTTCACGATTAAAATTACAGTTTCTAAAAAAATAGTATAATTTTATCAAGAACACTTGAAGAATGGTTTTTCTATCGACACCATAAATTTATTTGAAAATACCTTGGTAATCAGTATTTTAAAATTAAATGAAAATCAATCAAACATTCAAAGCCAATGAATAGATGCTTTTTTCAGTATTGAATTAAGCAATGCAATTTTAAAAATTCTAAGTTAAGATCTTTGAAAGATTTTATTCGTTGATTCAAATCTAACGAATCATGAATTTATTCGATTAATTATTCAGAGTTTGTTTTAACAAAATTAATGATTGTTTGAAGTAATAAACGGCATAAACAAAACTTAAGGCAAATAATTGATGGAAACTATGCGGTGGAATAGCATACAGGATGTTCCCGATCACACTTAATAATTAACAATAAATATTAAACCTGCAAAAAATTACAATATTCTCTAACCTCAGAATACTTTGAATGTGAAGTAGTTGTGAAGGAATTTTCATTCTGTTCTCTCAAAACAAATATTCGGCAAAAAAAGAGAAATTTTTTCGATATATAATCTGACGGCTTATACACGCATTGGATCCGAGTATTACCTAAAGACTAACCAAGAATTTCGTGAATTTTATGCCACTATTATTCAAATTAATTCTATTTTTACTTTTTTCTTGACTTTTATTGATTGAAAATCAACAGAAAAGCGGATAAATGTTTGAAACAAATTTCTGGGAAAAAAATGAATACAAATAAAATTATTTTCAAAGATTACTCGCAAAAGGTTAACAGTTATTCAATATTTATGAGATTTAAATGTCCAGGATGGTCTTAATTCAATCATGCGTAACTTCTTAATTGCTTGATCATCTGCTTGAGTGTTGACGAAAGTTGTTGCGAATTCAATTACACTGATAAATTACAGCGAAATTTTAGAAAATTTCCCTAGACAGAGTAGTGCCAACTCAGATAAGGTGACCCCACATGAGAGGCGCATATAATTAACGGTGTATTGTATTATCAGAGTTAACAACATTTAGATTAATGAAAAGAGCGTGAGATTCACTCCTAGTTTGGATTTTGTTTATTTTTCAGTCATCTTCTATTCGTCTAAAAAACTGTTCATTTAATGACAAGTGGTCTGAACTGAGGGCCAGAGCCTAAAGTGTAAGGAACTGACACTTGAAGTCGAAACACTGTTTTGTATTATGAAAATTATAGCCGTATTACACATGAATTTCACTCCAAAATTGTTAGTTTCAAGGAATGCAAAGCAGAGAGTAATTCATTTTTTATCAGATAAGAAGTCGATACAAATCTATGGTTTAATAATTGTTGTTCAATGTTATGCTGCGTTATGCTGTGCGATCAAAGCCTATTATAGCCACCGCTCTGAGCTTTCGGCTAAATCTTTGTGTTAAACATAAGGTTTTCACAGTTAATCAAAAATTAACATTTTTGCTAACATCAGGGATCGTCAACTTTTTGAGCATAAGGTGAAATACTCTTGCTGTATTCAACGATGGTCAACATCCCTGATCAATTGAAAAAAATATGACATCTGGATTATATGAATAAACTGGACCAGTATTCTAAAGCAACCATAAATTAAATATTTTCACACGAATATTGAATCCAGGAAGAATTTTTTTATTTGCTTATGAATGAGTCACTTTGAAGTTCAGTCAAACGCATCTTTGAAGATGAGGTATTTCCTTTTATAAGAGCTTTTCATAACAAGTGATCAATGAGTTCAATATCTTTACACTAAATATGTCGAGTCTTCCATATATTAAACCAAATATTAATGACTTTGTTTGCGTTCAACAGCAACAACAAAATTATTAGTAAGCATAGCAAGCATAGCAAGGTGAAAAATCAGCGATAAAAATACGGAAGAATATTTTTGATTCACTTAAACTCTAATATTATCTCTCATTTCTCACAATATTTTCAGATAAATCCACACAAATTGATATTCACTTGTATTTTGATTTTGTAATTCTCATAATAATTCTGACGATAATTAAACTCTTGTATGTCTTTTGAAGTGTAATTG
The DNA here is from genome assembly GCA_034693445.1 of Edwardzetes edwardsi. Lineage (NCBI taxonomy): Eukaryota > Metazoa > Arthropoda > Arachnida > Sarcoptiformes > Ceratozetidae > Edwardzetes > Edwardzetes edwardsi. The sequence goes on along the minus strand of JAQFXL010000096.1, from coordinate 10,300 downwards.
AAGTGTAATTTAAGGCTTAAAACTGTTTATAATTTGATCGCTTCGACGAACCGATGATTTTGAACTTCAAAAGATACGAAAGAAACATATTTGTCAAAAACGAAGGGAAAACTAAATAAACTACCAACAAATAGACGCCAAAAATATTCTGTTCTTATGTATTGCCTGAGAGAGTGGCAAACTATAAATTTCAATAACATAACAAATAATCAAATGAAAAATTCAGTCAAAACGAGCCTAACAGCAATCGGGTGCTCAGGTAATGCCATAACTGATGGGAAATAATCAGCGGTTCTGTCACTGTTAAGCACAGGTAGATATAACACTTGTGTTGTGTAAGTCATGACTCCTATATTTAGCATTGATTGTGAAAAACCGTATTTTTAGATTTTTTCCACATATTTGTCATCAATTATAGAATGGATTTATGTTTGCATTTAAGGCAATCATCACTCGATTAATGAGAATAGACTTTCAGTTCACGATTTCCTTCACTTAACGGTTCAAATAAATTAAGGAATTTTTCAATAATTTTTTAGAAAATATCTTTCAGTTTATAGTCAATGAAATAAATCATTTTTCAAATCAAATTACTCTTAAGTTTATAATATTTAATGAAAGAGTATTAGGTATTAACATAACGTTGACTTCAATTATGAGTTTTTTTAAAAAATTTCTTAACTTATTCTTGTGATTAAAAAAGCCGATCAAATAATAACAAGTCAAGTATATTAAAGTGCATGGATTACATCATGGCTTACAAAAACTATTTTCATTTGATTTTCACTAATTTTGCGGAAGATATTTGTTGAGTAAAAGGTATTTAAACAAATGTTGTTTATAAATATCATCTTTTAACCTTCGGTGCGTACTGTGGCAGAAAAATGGGCCAAAAGCACTTTGAAATTCAATTAAAAATTTACTGTAGAAGTTTGCAATGCCTCGAGTATGACTTGAGCAACAAATGAGAATTAAGAATAATTAAGATTAGATAACTTATTATAATAAAATTAATTATTTGCCGATTATTTGGCCACAATTCACACAAGTGCTTTTCGGTGCTTTTCAAAATAACGTCTGCTTAACAGCAATGCTCGATACCTTTGCACTTAAAATATGTAGAACGCCCACATCTCAATTGCATTGCATATATCATTAGAGAGTGAATTTGAAATCTTTTCAGCAGTGCTGGCCTATTAATCTGCCACAATACACAAAGAGTGAGTTTTTCATTATACATGCTGAAGGTTAAACTGCTAATCATTTGTGTATTTAATTGAAGGCAAAGTTTTTTTTGAAAAATTACATTTCTCTCAAACTTTTATTCATTTTTTCAGTTCCTGACGATAATTCTGAACATAGAATTAGCTCCTAGTTGTGTAGAAGATTAATAAAGATTAAATAATAGCCTAGATCATTTTGTCGATTATTTATCCTCGTTTTTAAAACATTATCATTAGATATAAACTCAAAGTATATTTCATTCGTAACCCAAAATTGAAGCATTTCTCGAAAAAATGCATCGATACTATAAGTGGTATGCAAGGTGACTTGTCAAAAGCTTTATCTATGGAATTCCCTTGATCGTAAAACCAAGCTAAAACCTTGCATATATTTTATTTAAAGTTCAATTGAAGTTAATTTTTATGGGCAAATGTTTGAATTGAATAATATATCAAATGAGAGAAAGAGAAATGATTCTGATTTGAAATGAACAGGCTAATCATTATTATGGCGCCTCAAATCTTTGACATTTTTCCTTTTCTTATATCAATATTTTTTGTTTCGATCCTCCCTTTTTGGATCCTTTTGAAGTACGCATCAATGTCTTTGTGTGTATAGAGCAGAGGACAGACCTCAAAATGTATGTAAAGTAATATTTGTGATAATTACACATAAATACTCTCATCGAGTATTTTATTGAAATTCGTATCGTCTGATCACTGACTCGAGTTTTGCTAATAAAAAGAAAAATTGTTGTCAAATAAAAATTTAAGTCAACGACAACCAAATGGGGAGAGAGAGAGAGAGAGAGAGAGAGAGAGAGAGAGAGAGAGAGAGAGAGAGATGTGGTTATTATTATTATTGCTATTAATTATAGAGTTGTTTAATAAAACGATAGAATCGGAAAATATTAAAATTATATGTTTTCCGATTGACAATTGAAAAATGATGTAAATTCAGTGATGAAGACATCTTCGTTCGTAATTGTTTTGGTCAGCGCCCAAAGGAGATTTTTGTCTGTTCCCTCTCCATTTGTGTCTAGGTTATGTTCACCTCATATCTGAGACGACCATCTATTATGTGTATAACTATTGCTATGAAATTAATTTATTACAGGGATCGTCAGCTTTCGCACCGAAAAAATATCGAATTAAATGCAAAAATTTTCTGACTTTCCTCCAAATGGATAAAAAGAAGAAAGGCTAATTTAAAAAGTGTTGAATAATCTTCAAACTTACAAGTCTTGTTTCATCCCTACCTTTTTCTACATTGGAAATAATCATCTCTTTTGGAATAGACAACATTCATGTGGTATAACTTTCACTTAAAATAACAGAAATCATTGAGCTTGCTCACAAATTATAAATTTCTCATTTTAAGCATTAATTAGTTCAACAGATTCCTAGACATTAAACTATTTTTTATTCGTCTGGAAAACATCTAATCTATTCAATCTAACTAATGAACCATCAAATGACCTTGGCTATTCTTGGCTATACTTTTTTTTAATTACTCGTATCACTTATGTATATTTGCATATTTTACAAGATTACTTCATCTTAAGTAATAATTATGATAAAAATAAGGCAGTGATGGGCAAAGAAGGTTATTGATTATAAAAATCAAGAGAGTGTTTAATTCAGACTATGGACATCACTGAACTTGTAATGTATTACCTAGGCATTGATAGGCATTGATGGGCATTGGCGTTGATTGCTATTAAAATGAAAAATGAGATCATCTATGAGTTAATATTGAATCATATTTTTCTAAAAGATTTGACATTTTTAATACAAGTAACATGTGGGAATACCAAGGACCTTTGAATTGAGAAGTGGTAAATAAACTTTCTATAAAATTTGCCCGTGGTTACAGAACTTCGATTTTATCTAAAACCAAATGACCTGCTTAATTCAGTTTAAATCAATCAATGGGCAAACATCTCGCAATTTAGCTGATTCTTGATTGAAGTAATGATCCAAGGGTATGATTCAAGAGTGCGTCATTCACCAGTGCACTGGTCAAAAACCGGCAATGACGCAAAGAGTGGATGAAAAAGAGAATTCTTTCGGGTTTTTTGTTTTGATGATCAGAAATGTTGTATTCATTTAATATTCAGATTATTTTCTTCTCTTAAAACATGAAATTTTAATAATAAATATGAAACTATAAATCGCTTTTTCACTTCTCATTCCTCTCTTACCTAATATTAAGGCTGTCCTCCAATACCAGTGCTCTCATCTCATATTATGATGTTATGCATCGACAGATATAACGAGAAGTGTATTTTGTATTTATCAGTTGGTCTTAAGAGTTGAGACACAACCAGAGCTGATTCTCAGCCAAAAACTTGTGTTCAGTCATAGAGCGAGTGGAGCGGAGGGCTTACCTGTTATGCCAGTGCATTCACAGGTATTTTACTCGAGCACACAGTTAGCATATACTCTAAATGCGAGTATTTCGAGTTAAGGTACCGACAAGTGAACAACTTTTGATAGAGAGACCAACAGATAGACATTTAATGCAAAACGTTTTATCGCAAACTTTTTACAAAATAAGTTTGTCTTTTGATATCTCAACGAATATTTGATATTTTGATTTGTTTTAAATGTGTTATAAAATAAACTGACCTCAACTCTAATAAGAAGTGCTTTTTATCAGTCGCTTCTAACGGCAAAAATGGATTCTTGATTTTTGACCACAAGAGAGAAGTTTTGTGACATTTGTTGTAATTAAACGATAAGTAAATTACAAATAAAACTCTTTGAGAGAACATTGAATTGACACTAATTTATTCGTCAATCAAAAACTCGCCGCAAATTGTTTAACAACTGTTATATCAGTTGATTAACAAAAATATTTATAACAGTATTTATTTATAGTTAGTTTATGAATAGCTTAAAAAACTTTAATTGACACAAATATTGACTTAAGAAAAATAATATTTAATTTGATAATAATTTTTGTTCTTGCAAGAAGTGATTAATAAATAGTGTTAACTACTAATTCTAATTGAATTTTAAACGGTATGTAAAATGTTTTTAATATAAATACTAATTTTATTCTTCATTATAAGTCTCGAGTACTGAGTCTCGAGTAGTGATGACTTCTTTTTTTAACACAAATTTTGATGAAAAATCTTGTATCGGAGGAGAAAAAGAGAGAAATATTTTTTATTTTCCTCTCTATTTATAAGAAGAAATGTTTTTCTATTTGTAAGGAATGAGAGACTGTTTGCTATTTTATGTGAGAATTGAAAAATTGCATATAAAAGGGTTAAAGCACTGTAAGAGATAATGACATCACTGTATAACATGTATATATTGGAAGACAAGGCCATTCAATCTTCAATAAAGTCCTTCACTCAGCCGTAGAGCTCAAGCAGTCAGAGCCTCAAAAGTCTATCCTCTCATCCTTTGATTGAGGTGTAAGTGATTGAATTGGAAACACTTCAAAAAGAAGAAGAATAAGAATAGAAATTGTTGTCTAATCTAATGCGAGCGCACATTCACAAGAGAGAGAGAGAGAGAGAGAGAGAGAGAGAGAGAGAGAGAGAGAGAGAGAGAGAGACAGACAGACAGACATATCGGGTTTGCGCCTTAACCTACCGGTGTGCCAATGTTCGGGTCGATTGAATGAATGGCACACAACCTAATTGGCTCATTGTTTCGAATTTGAGAAGAAAAATATTTTGTTTAATATTTGCCTCTTATTTGACAAATGAATGGCTTTTATCAGTCCATACATTAGGCAGTAATTGAGTTCTGATTCCTTCTCTTACTATGAAGATAACCCTTTCCAAGAATAGGGTCTCTCTCTCTCTCTCTCTCTCTCTCTCTCTCTCTCTCTCTAAAAGTTTTGAAAAAATTGATAAATGACTGGATATTAGTTGTATTTTATAATGACTCAATTTATGCGATGATCAAGGTGCTCTATATTGATAATATTAAACCCAGCAATTTTCGGCTTGATTTCAATAAGAAAACATCAAAATATGTATTACCAAAGAGTAGGAAAGGCGCTCCTATTTTTGACCTGTCTGTGCTCCGGTGCTAACAAGTGCTGTGAACTTAATTAACAGTCAATTCTTCATTAATCTCGTAATTTAATAGCAAACAAATCCTACACTTAAAGCAAACATATTTTCACATTTATATAAACTATAATTAGATTCTTTGAAAATTCAATTTATTTTTCGAAGACATTTATTATTTTCTGAAATTATGATATCATTTAATTACAGTCCTGATAGAGTCCAAAGAACAAATAAAATTTGAATTTGATATTCTTGATTATTTCAGATTTTTGCTAAGAGTTTAGCCGTTTTCAATTAAGTCGCTGTCAAAACGTTTTACCTTTTTATGTGAGCCGTGAATGTGATTTGAATTTTTGCCAAATTTTTCATTCAAAATAAGACTTATTTAAAACATTTTAGAAAATTTGAATATTTTTAAACATTAATTGATTGCAAGTGTGAGTCGTATTAACAAACACTCAGCCAATCATTATTTGACGACAAAATAAATCAAATCTTTTTATAAATCAATTAAAAGTAAACTAAAGAATTACATAAAACTGTTGGTTGTGTTCATTAGAGTCTACTTAAGGCCACTTCCGAGTGAAGACAAATTCTCAAGAATTCACTAATGACTACAATATTTGAATATCAATTCATATAAAATAGTATTTTAATATTCTCTCAGACCTTAATGAGAAGTTATGTTAAGTTTTCAATACTACTGTAGTATAGTATAGTAAGACTACAAAAAACTACTTCTCTCTCTGTAAATAATTGATTCATGTGAACTAGATGAAAGAGTTTTACGCCGTGTTTACACTATGTTTGTACAGAAGCTGACTAACAAAGTGTACGATTTGTTTGAAATGAATTGAACTAAACATTTGCTCATTAGTTGAATAATTACAATAAAAATGATCGCTAATTATATGGCACTGAATAAAATTCATTAATAATCTCAGTTTTGAATTTCCTCAAGAACCATCATGGTAGTTTTTCAGATGGAACATGTTAATTGAGATAATAAGCACTATAACAAACCGATACATATTTTGCACAATTTGTAAAATTAAAATTACAAATATTTTGCAGAAATTAATATATAAACAAAGAAGACATCAATAATTCAAACAAAGCATTCGTTTGGCAAAAATCTATAAATTATTGATAACTTGTCTTCAAGTCTGAAGCCTTTATTACTTTTGTAGGAAAACAAATGTATTTATTGTTGTCTCAATTCAGTGATGAATTCTACCGCCGATTGTATGGTTAGATATGTTGTTCTCAACACTTGGATTAGTTTTCATGAATTATTCTGACATCAAAACAGTGAGAGTTTAGTTTACAACAAACAGAAACAATAAGAAGAAAAATGTGTGAATTATTTTCCAAATCATGAAATATTCAATAATTTCCTTCAAACAGATGTTTATCAATAAAAATAAAAAAAAAGGTTTATAAGAATTCTTAAACTCTTTGAATGCAAATATAATTGCAATTACTTTAACCGGAAATTTGTTATTTCAAAACAGCAAAAAATTCACGAAAATTATGAATAATTTGTGATTTATTCAAATCAATTACGAAATGCTTTTGAATAATAAATTCAATACTAATTGTATTCAAATGAGGCAATAATTTATCGATAAATGCCTTCTTTCGCAATATTTCTAATTTAAATTCAAATAAATTATTTGAAAACCCATTGAATTCACACAAAAAAATACTATTCAGAGTAAACGGAATTAAAAATTTTCATTCAATTGCTTTTATCAGACAATAATTCAAACATAATTTGGTGTAATCCTAATCAGAGGAATTGCTTTATTTTCGGACCCGAACCAAACGGCACAACCGGTTTAATCGTATCCGCAGTTCGATTGAATGCAAGACAAACTGTCAAACCATTCATCAAAACGGATTTCAAGCGATTCTATTATTATTTGTCTCATCCAACAAATTGTATGAAAAGCTATAAAATAATTTTTGCCTCAAATGAGACATAAGATGAGAAAATTATTATTTTTATTGCGATTTTGAATACCAGTAATAAAATTAAAATTGAATCAAATAGGCTTTGGTTTAGCCAAGGTTCTCTTTAGTTTAATAGGAGAATCGTGATTTTTTTAATACTCAGCCCAACTCAACATTAGTCCAATTTTTCAATCCATTGTAAACTTCAAGAGAAAGAATCTAGTACTAATCGAGATAAAATTGAATATGTAATACATTTGTTTCACCTTGGGTATGATAATTAAGTAGGATAAAATTATGAACAAGTATGTAAACTTGAGGCTCAATTGTTATTTTAGATTTTCTCGGATATCTTGTGATAATCCATTTCAACAAATTAATTGTGAAAATTCTGATACTTTGAAAATAATGTTATCGTTTTCTTAAAGAAAATGCATTTTATTACCAAACTTTCTCTTGAGATTAGAATTGAAAGACCAAATTCAAAGACCAAATTCAAATAAAATGAAAATATAATGATTTATATGAAAATAATTTACTGCAAAATACAGAAAAAGACAAAGATTTTTCACAAAAATTGTTATGAAACTCATAAACCTATCAAAGTTAGGGACAGAATAAAAGCATAAAATAGATTCAATTGCATTCAAATTGAAATAAATGGTGAAAATCAAGAAAATTGACTCAAAGGATACCTCCTCTTAGACTATACTTTTTTTTGAGTGAAAACTCACTTAAGATTCAAATGTCAAAAAAGGAAATCAAAGTCGAAACAGAGAATAAATTGGACTTGCTAAAATTATCTTCTTTCAAATGATATGAAAACTTGTTCTCAAATATAATTTTAATCTTAAATACTGTTAAGAAAAGTCTAAACTATGTCTGTATAACACTTTTAAGTGTTTTTTCGTCAACTGATTAGACCTCACATATCCTGCACCCAATTAATAAGGGGAACCAATTAGGCCAAATCAGATGGTCTTGTATTTAAAAGTTTCAAATAACCATTTTACTGGAATCTTGGTCGTTTTCGCCGAATATGAATAAATAAATTGAAGATATACTCAATGATATACTCAATGATTCCTAAGTCTGAGTCAATGACCTGATCCGTTGAATAACTCAATTAATGAAGACTCCGATTGGATTATTGTCAAAATATTCTGTACGACAATTATTTTAGTCTTCAACTGATTTAAAAACATTAAAAAAGATTGAAATTTTTCAATTCATTAGATTTTTGTCATATTTTTTTAGGAAAATTTTAATTAAGAGTCAAAAACGCAAACTTAAGGCAATAGACAGTAATTTTGTTTTAGAGAAATAAAAACTTATACAAAAATATTGCGAAGAAATTAATCGCATAAATCAATTGGATATAAATCAAGTCTTACATAATGTTTGAGCGAAAACTAACAAAAAGCCACAGTTTTTGTAATATCAGTACTTTTGGGATATTCTTTGAAAAAGTGATTTATATTTTAATTTTTTTCAAGAAGTCTGATTTGAAGAAGATTTAAGGCTAAATGCAACTAGATGATATTTATTGCATGTTAAACTGCACTTAAATGACAATTATTTGTTGACAATTTTCTATTTATCGATGAAAGGGATGCAGTAATTCTTCGATCCCGCGTGGAAAGGGTTGAGGGGTGCGGTTAAACCAAAACTTAGGTTAATTTATGTTTCTCATGGATTTGTCTGTTTTCCCATTCGTCGACCAGACGGAACATCCTGTTATATTCGAGTCGAAATTTTGGATTGAGGTTGTAGACCTTGGGTGCACCGGTTGCCCTCCAAATGAATAATTGCATCCAACGAAACACATTTGAAAGAAATATAATAACATCTCTTTTTTTCATTTAACTCTGAATTTATTCACTTAACACTTATTCTTTTAAAAGTCTAACAATTTTTCATTTTATACCATAATATTAATTATTGTTTAGGAATTTGAAGAAATACTAAACTATTTAATTAACTATTATAAGAGCCAAGGATTGAATGAAAAGTGGTTAAGAGTCGAGTATACAAAACACGTAAAATACTAATTATATTTCAATTCATTATCGTTAGAATAGTCGATAAATTGAAGTCCCAAAGAGTTATGCCAAGAGCCTGAGCCCGCTGTGCTCTTAATGGATCTGCATTTGTTTTGATCAATAATTCAAATGGTATTAAAGAACTATTTATTGGAGAGGAAAGGCTGATATTTGATTGATTCTAATTAGAATTAAAATTTTGGTTAATATAGCATGGTCAAATCTTTACGATTAGAGAAACAAATAGTAAAGGATTTCATTGCCCAAAGACTAACACTGAATACCAGATGAGAAACCTAATCGATGATCGGATAATCGGTAAATTTGAAAAAATTGTTTATCCATAATAATAACCTAGCTACGATCAAAAACGAACCGTTCGTTTAATTGATCATTAAATCGGTCAAACGGATTGGCATTAAAATGAAATTTGTCTTCACTGGTATTGATAGCAGTGATGGACTGAAGTAAATGAATTTACTGTTGATTATAAACTTGATTCAGATGTGATGTATGTATAGCACTAACAAAATATTTGAATAACAGAATAGTCTTTTAAAAGTAATTTATTTTGCATTTCAATCGATTAGTGTTTCAATAGTCACGTCATTGTAATTGTAATGAATTTTTAAAGACTGGAAAACAAAAAAAATTTAACGATTTGTTCGACAAATGATAATATGTTTTGTAACGAATTCTAATGAATGTCTAAAATGAGAGGAACTTAGAGGACGGCTATCAGTGATATTGTGTATCAAAATCATTAAAATTCATTCATAACTATTAAATATGAATTCGATATATTAGTAGTCATTTATATTATGAGAATAACAATAAAAAGGCTACGGATTTGTAATTCTAGTGTAACGGCATTTCTAGCATTCCTATTGCCTTATTCAAAGTGACAGCACCGGTACATTCGAACACCGGCATCGGTATATTGAACACATGTAAGACCAGTGCAACTAATACATAGAGAGAAAGAGAGAGAGAGAGAGAGAGAGAGAGAGAGAGAGAGAGAGAGAGAGAGAGAGAGAGAGTG
>JAQFXL010000095.1:0-33843 GCA_034693445.1 Edwardzetes edwardsi | reverse complement strand
GATTTTAATTGCCATAAAAGTGTTATTCACTAAAACAAAGACCCATTTGAATGATAAAGAGATAGATTACAGGTTTGGAGACATTGCTTCTGTCAAAGGTGTCAATCAGAATGAGTTATAAGAGAGGACTGCATGCAAACAATCAATTAATTTGAATACTTGTTTCACATCTTCTAAAAGGACACGAATTGACACGAATAGCATTGCAATAACACGAATGTTTTGACTGTTGTTGTAAACAATTATTAAAGTCTACGCAAATCACTCTAATTGAACGATAAAGTAGTAATGTATTCCTGCAATGTGTTTCAAAATCAATTAGAAGATTATTTCTTAAAATAACGATTATTTTTGTTCTCAAATTTGATCCATAAATACCTAAAGGATTGGCCGACGGTTTCTGTAATTATCAATTAGTCGTCAATTAATTCAATGTAATGGATGTTCCGATGAAAGTCAGACTCTAATGATTTGTCGCAATCTTTTAATCGTTTGAAAAAATAATTAATTGTAAGAACCAGCGAATGATTAATTCAGTATTAATTTAATTTTTGCTAATGCTTGTGATCAAAGCTAATTTGTTCTTGATAACATTAAATTGTTTTCCTTAGTAGATAGTTTCCTGAAAAAGACGAAATAATAATATTCTTAATCTTGATTTTGCTGACTAATTAGTAGTTCTCAATTGACTAACAAGGTATTAGTTGAAAATTGAGAATAACTTTATATTTCGCTTTTTCTTTAAGGCTTACAGTTTGGAAAACTTCGCAAAATCGTTAGCCATTTTGCAAGAGCATTGTTCTATAATATTCTGACAGGTTTTGTTTGAAGACAAACAGTGAGAATAGAGATGAAAAACTCAAATCTCAAAGCGAATGTATTTCACGATTTATCTCTTTTAAGCATATTTTTAATGCTTTGAAAATTTTCATTTCTCTCGTCTGTCGCTGTCTTTCGATGTCTTTTCGATGTCTTTTCGATGTCTATATATTCCTCTTATTTTATATTTCGATTTTCTTTTGGCATTAAATTTTTTGTGTATTTGTTTTTCTCTCTTTTGCTGTCAAATATGAATTATTTGCCATTTTTTATATATATTTTTGAATTTTGATGCATTAGTTTTGTGCGTCTGTTTGTCAGATGAAACATATTTATCAGTTGTCAAATCTCCTACATATGGCTCTTCCTGATCTCCGACTGTCCACTCACTTCTCTCACATTCTCTCTGAAGGATATCCTGAGTGAAAGGAAGAGTAAAATTCATATTCAATGATAACTTTGTTTTAAAATCTTCTTTTGAAAAGTGAAAAAAATATTCGTTTCCTTAGATTTTTAGTCTTTTATTCTCAAAAAATAATAGAATTTCAAAACTGAATAAAAATTTTAATTAAAGTTTTATACAAAAATTGATTCAAAACAAAAGAATGACACAGGTGAAATATAGAAGTCAACCCCGAATATATTTAATTCATTTGCTTTAATTTATTGGATTACAAATCCATTGAGAGAACAAGGGTTTAGTCGATAAAAAACTTCGTGTGCGCCAAAGTCTGATCAATTGCATTGAATGTGAGAATAAAGTGATTGCTTTTAGATTTGAAGCCAAATATCTCTTTGTCTCACAAAAGTCATGACTAATAACTCTCCAGAATTCCGAAGAATAAGAATATGTTGTTATGGAGAGGAAAGTGATTTACAGATAGAAACACAAGAATACAATAAAAGACAATCCGAGAGAGAGAGAGAGAGAGAGAGAGAGAGAGAGAGAGAGAGAGAGAGAGAGAGAGAGAGAGAGAGAGATAGAGAGAGACGAGTCGAGTCGGGTCGCAGTCTTGCCATTTATCTCAATAAATCAGATATTCGGCGAATGTTTGTCTCAAAAGGTGATCGGAAATAACCAGACATTGCTATCGAAGTCTAACTAAATATCGGTTGAATACAAGCATTTTTAAGCTAACAATAAAACAAAGGTCTGTTTTATTGTCTTTTTATTTGTCTGTCTCTCAGTGGTCGACAAGAATTTTCTTCTTATTGTTATCCGAATAAATCGGTTTCTTATTGCATCAAATTTCTCATCATTAATGACAATTAAAATAAGACTCATCTGATTTTCCTCTTATTCTGTGTTCTTTTTCAATGCTAAATGGATCTGATCTGTTCTTCCATCTAATGGTCTCAAATGAGATGTGGATATCCAGTCGGAAATGCCCTCAAATTTCAAAATAAAAACAAACTAAGCTTGCAATTTATGAATCATAAATTATGAAACTTCATATTCATGGCATTTATATCTTTTCGATCAAAATATTTATCATTCATTTAATTGCTTTTATTTTGTTTTTGTTTTGCAATTAGTTTTGACGTTTAATTATTTTTATTTCATTTAATGAAAATGTATTAAATATTTATCGAAGTCATTAGTCTTTGCAAATGTTAAGTAAAATATAGATTAATAACTAATAAGAAAATCAATCGAAATGTTTGAAGACTTGAAAATTAATGAATAGGTTATGCAAATCATTAATAAAAAAAAAGTTCATATATTTTGTGGTATTTTGTTTGAAGAGATTTTCATTTGATTTGATATAAAATATTTGCTTTGAAACTCTTTTTTTTAAGTAAAAGTGAAATTGAATTTTGAAAAAATCCTTTTTCTTCAAAATCTAATAATTTCGGCCAAATGTTCGCTGAATTGATTAAAATATAAATTTTATTTAATATTCCTTTAAATCCCTAAATATTTTCTCAAAAGTAAAATAAAGCCAAAGAAAAGCTTTTTTTACGAAACCATTTCAGGAAACAATGGGAAAGAGAAATAAAAAAATTCAAAAAAAGTAACTTTTTGTTTGGCTTAAGGTTTGATATTTTGTTCGTTACAATTGAATTATACAGTGATGGACACGAATCGGTTCAGTGGTCAGGAACTGACTGAATTGTACAGCAAATTGTCTGACCAGCAAAATAGGCGAACAATTTCTAACATTTTATTTATTTTTGTGTCCATCGATTGCACGAATAGTGACACAAAAGTGAACCCAAAACGGCTCTAAATTTTTAAAAACATTTTTATTATTCCCTTTTTGTTTTAAAATAAAGAGTAATATAAACCAAAAAACAGTCTTTTCTGAAGGAATAAAATCAAATCGACTTAAACTTAAAAGAAAATAGTTTTAATGTCTAAGAAATAAGTCTTTTCTGTTTTGTTTTAATATTGAAGTAAAACACGAAACAAAATACAGTGTTTTGTCTCAAATTCTCTGATTCTGTCGTTATATTTGTCTTTTATATGAGAATTGAAATGTTTTATAAAAAGCTCTTAAGTTTAATGTAGTGTTACATACAGTGAAGTCTTTAAAAAAATTGATTAGATTTTTATATAGTCTCAGCTATTCTTCTATTTCATGCCTTTATTCTGAGTCTATTCTGTTCACTTCAGAGCGAATATGAATATTAAGTGCAGTATTTCCTAAACATCAAAAATGTTATGCAAAAAAGTGTAGCATAAAATCAAATCTAATCTAATAAAGTTTGTAATCTATTTTTAGAGTCCATATTAAAGGTAATGCATTTTATACATCAAGAATAAAATAAAGGTATTCTGCGCTCTGAACGGCGCCTTCATATATGAATTGCAAGAATGGGGACAAAACATGATTTAATTCCCTCTTTTATTTCATTTTCTGCCAATTTTTCTTTACAAAAGTTTTGTCGTCTCTTTTCAGTTGCTTTTGTTTTTTTGCTTTAGTTTTATGTTATTCTTATCGAAAAGGAAGGCATACATAAGAAAAAGAGTCCTGAAATACATTAACAATCTTTTCATCAATTTTCCATTAGATTTATTCGAAAATACTCTTATATTCTGTGCTATTCTGGAAAACAACGCAAATCTTATTTATGTTTTCATTTCTCTAAAAACAGAGTTAATTATTATTATTATTATTAGTATTTTATTTCATTTGCATTCAACTCAACAGATATTAGAGAAAAGATAATAAAAGTATAATTTTGTCGTTATATGTGTTTCGAGCGAATATACAGAACATAAGTAATAAAAATCTTGTCCTTTGATGTCATTTAATGATTAAAAGTATTAAAGTTTATTACAAATATTAAAAAAGCATTTTTATTATTACAAATCAAGTATTACTTTCTATTCAATTATCATAAGTACTGTTAATAATAGTCAGTTATAATAAGATAGAGATTCATCTGACGATCTCACAGCACATCTGAAGGCAGAGCACAGAATTAGACGACGTATAAACTTAACATGTATTTTATCAGATACGTGACATCAAACATGCATTTAGATATCAAATGAATGGTCAGGATATTAACGATGGTATCCATTGCTTGGAGAGATCAGAAGGAGCGGTGAATAGAAACAAGTCATATACTTATAAAAGTTGTTAATGTCTGCATCAATAAGCAAGATCAATTATATAATATTTTCTTTCCTGATGCCATTCATATCAATCATAATAAATTTCATTCAGTCACCCATTTTATTAGACAGACTTTTGACTCGAAATTATTGAATTTTTCCGAAGGGATGCATAAAATTTGTTCTATAATAATATTTATCATCATTTTATGCTAGTTTAAAATTTTATTCAGAGAACTACTTTCTTATCTTTAGGCTCAAAACTATTTTAGTAATTCAGTTTCTATAGGAAAATCTGTTAGGTTATTCTCAATTAAGTTCTTGACAATCTATGTTTTACAATTCAATTTGAACTTGCATGATGATTCTCTCATTAAAATACTCTCAGTTTTTTTTTATCAAGTTTCATGTTATTATTTTTTTATTGAAATTCTTATTTGCTTGATACAATTGTCGGCTTTGATTAGAGCGCCGACAGTCACCGTTGCATTACATCAAAGGCTAACACAGAAAATCACAAAAAATCTTGTATTTGAAGCCATATAATAGGCACCGAATGAAAGGTAAGACCAAAGAAAGAGAAATACTGACTTACATTCATCTGATTTCTGACTGTTATTCAGTGGAAAGCCAGTAGTCCTGAATAGAACAGATATGTTGCTCCCATTTATACAGAGATTCGGAGAAATGTCGAACTGATTTTCAGTACAATTCGGTCTATAAGTAAGGCTTTGATTTTTGTCGGAAATAATATTATTTATGGAATAATGACTTTCACTCCAAACTCATTACACAAAGAAATAACGAATCAATCAATTCATTCGTGTATTCAGTATATAGACTATAATGTAATGATTTTTTTGGATTAACCATCGAAACAAATGGTCTTCACTCAGATCTTCGCCTAATTTTCCAATCGTTTTCTTACTTTGTGTCTGACTTTTGTGATGAATGAAAAGTTAAGACATTGTTTAAGAGACTAAACGCCAAAAATCCCTTGAAATCGATCGAAGAAAATATTAATCGTTTTCTATCGATGGATAAGTTATTTCTGTTATTAAATTAGTTTTAATACTATTAAGTATTTGTTTCATGTGCTGAGCGAGAAGGGTTAAACCCATTGTTTGTATTTTGATCACGACTACTAAACTTTGTTTTTAAACATCACAACACCACTGAATTAAGGCTTTTATGTCTGACTATTGATACAGAATTCTAGACATCAGTTATTCCAAACACAGAATATTTGAGTTCCGAAACCATTAAATATCTCGACTCAAAGACTAACAAATTTTATGGCGAATCCATTTAAATATTTTTTCGGTCAAATGGTTTGTATGTAAAATCCATCTGTTTTCTAATGAATAGCGTCATTTCATTTCAGAATTGCTTTTCCCTCTCAAATACTCATCATTTGGAATGATCAAGGTGGAGTAATAAAATTAAACTTTAATTCTTGGTATAATTCTTTCAACCCTGATTTATATTATTGCTATGACTCAATGGCAGATTCATCTTGGCGATAATCAAGTCAATAGATGAATTT
Source organism: Edwardzetes edwardsi (assembly GCA_034693445.1). Classification (NCBI taxonomy): domain Eukaryota; kingdom Metazoa; phylum Arthropoda; class Arachnida; order Sarcoptiformes; family Ceratozetidae; genus Edwardzetes; species Edwardzetes edwardsi. Next base: position 27,913 of record JAQFXL010000095.1, on the reverse strand, counting down.
TTACTCAACAAAAATTAAAGTTCAAATAATATTCAATACAATAATAATTTTGAATCAAATTATAAATCATTGACTGGTTTTATATCGCAAACGAAACGATTCAGTAAAACACTAATGATTTTAGTGAAAGTCATTTCAGATTAACTCTGATTTCTAACTATTGTGTGTCTGAAATATTTCATCGATTATTAATGCATTTAATATTATATGCAGAGCCCAGAATGGACTCGGATTGTATGATATAATATGTTGTGCCCATTATATCTTTTGTTCTGAACATCCATCCAAAGAGTGGTTAATGCAGTCATCCGATTAACATTAGCCGAAGCAAACCCTCGCCTCTATTGCGCTGAATATGTATCGCTTTTAGTCATTATGAGAGATAATTTATGCCAATCAGGATATGGATTCTCGTGTCAGACCTACCCGTCCACTGCTGTGCTGTCTACTAGTTCTTACAGGGGAACAGACAAACATGAATTGCGGCCAAAAAATAACAATTAGTTGAGAAAAATTACCTCGAATTGCATTACGTGTTTGCCATTTGTCTGATTTGTAATAAATATATTTAGATTTTGAATAATTGCTTTCAAAATAATGTATCATTTGTTGATAAATAGACAGAGAATTTTGTTCATTGCTAGGTAATTGTTTTAATCCCCAAAATAAAATTGTGTCTATAATTATCCAGGAGCGAAAAAAATTCACATGAAATTCAAATTAGTCTTCAAATTATAGTTAATTTTCAAGTGATTTATGATAAAAATTAATTTTCAATCAATTTATTGCAATTTTATTGCCAAACATTTAGCGAAAATTTCTTTTTGGTATTGAATCGTGTATTCAATTATAAGCCGGCAATCATTTGACTCTCAATTTTTCAAATCTGAAACAATTTTTACAGTTTGAACACATATTTTCAGTTCAATGAACTCTATTTTCTGCTCCAATGGTTATTTGATTTCTAGTTCGGGGCTAAAAAATAAGCTGAAATCAAAAGTGAATTCAATAAAGAAAATTTGATCAGTCTATCAATTAAATTATTGATCTAGCTCAAAGATTAACTTTGTCACCAAATAATTGACAATTCGTTCGATTGGCTGATCTTTCGATCAATTTTTAGAGAAGTAGCTCAAATAAGCTAGGTTATTTTTAAAAATCGATTATTAAATTTAGTTCGACACTTTTAAGCTTGGTTTAACTTTAAAACCTCATCAAATTCTAAAAAGCTTTTCTTTCAACAGAATTAAAAATATATCGAATGATCCAGTTACTATTTATCAGATTTTTTCCAAACAATTAATTTTTTTATACGGAATTAATGCTTTGCCCATGAGCTCAGTGAAATATGACCTAGATTCTTTTGTCACACGAGTTATACATGACTTTCAGGCCATAACACCGATCGATATTTAGTACGAAAAAGTTGTGTTTCTTTATTTGGATTCAGAGAACAGGCATTTGGCAACGAATTCAGTTCACAACAAATTCCCAGACATTACTCCTAATTAAGGGAATGACCAGAATTTCGATAAAGTTTTGTTTTCGCCGTTTATTCCATTAGACATCGATATAATCCGATTTGTATTCAATGAGTTAAGTCCTCTAAAAACATGAGATATGAGACAAAACTCTGCCATCAATTGTAATGAAAAAATTTTACAAAATATAATTCTTTTGTCATTTTCTTTACAAATCTAATTTCAATGTTGATATGAAATGACATGAATTCTCTCAGATAACTTTAAAAGCATAATCAGATAATATCAATTTTGAGACTACTTTTCATATCTCTCTGAAAGTAAACTTAGAAGTTTTGGTTTTAGAGAAAAAATATTATTTTCTTAGAAAATAAGAAAATTTCTCATTTTTTATATGCATTTTTTGAAAATATTTTTATAGTGATATAACTGCAGAAAAACCTGAGAAACGGAAAGCCATTTGCATACAGTGCTCAGTCGTCTATCGAATTGGCATTTTTCATGAAGATTGATCTGGTTGCATTGTACAACGTTGCTGCAAAGACCTATTTCCGATTTTACGAGAATTATTTGCAAGAATATGAATAGAAAAATGTGTTTTTATATAATGTTATCGTTCAACACTTTATGCCATAATACAAATGACTTGATTGACAGCTCAAGGAATTCAAGGGAGTGATAGGATATGTACTGCATTGCACTTATCTGATTTTTAGCGCAGCATATTCTGTTCCAAAAATAATTTTAATTTTTCTGCAATAAACGGAAACAATTTTACAAAAAATTGGGTTTTAATTAAATTTTTGAAACAAAAAAACAGAAATTGATTATTGATTTTCATGTATTTCCCCCCAAAATGTCGAAAAACAATGTTGTATTCTTAGGATCATTGTATTCATTAAAGTGAAAGGATGTTTATCAGCTCATCCGTCGCTCAGCCATATCTGACACAATACCTGTGCATTAGTCTAGGAATTGAAGTACATTTCCATTTGTGTGATGGCATAACAAAACTTGAATGACTATTCATGTTATCCGTCATTTGTATTCCATTACTCTTCTTATATTAGGGAAGGCCTTAACGACAGATGAAAGAGAAAAATGTGTTTCGAAAGAATCCATTTCTTAATATTCAAATAGAAGTTAAATTTTCCATCAGAGGAAAGACATGTCTAATAAAAAGAAACGATAGCACAGAATGAACAAAAATAAAGATTGATATTATGTCCTAGGAAAACACAGAATATAATCTGTTTTCTATAAATACAGTCTTGAATTTCTCGGACTAATCTCTTATCAAATTTATTTGTTTTCTTCAATCATTTGATCCGATAATTCGCTATTTTTATGACAATCTTATCTAAAAACGGAGAAAAGGTTTTGTTTTCAATGTCATTATATTTCACTTTTATTATAATCTAATAAGAAATTAATGTCTAATGAAATGATTTGTCATTTCGTTTGTCTGATTTCATCGTCTCTTTTGTGACAAAAATTAATGTCAAACACAATTTGAATGTATTTTTTATTTCCAATTTTTATTCATCCCTTTTATTCACTGTCTATTGGTTTCGATTTTCTGGTTTTATTCGTCTTATATTCTGGTTGTCGTATCGGAAGTCGAGAGTCGATCATAAGAGTCAAATCGATGGCGAAACCGATTCCAAAGTCAATACATGTCTTTGACATCATTTTTCTTCTGACTGTTAGCCGCCTCTGAAAAACACAGTCTAGTGTTTGGACAGAAATGCCGTTCAAATGTGTTATTAATCAAAAAACTTGATTTCCGTATTGAACGCCAAACACTACTTTAAGACCAGCGACTAAACTGTTTGCAAAATTTATGTCTCAAAATAGACTTTTCCTTCTATTCTGACCATAAAAATGCAAACAATTCTTTACAGAATTAAAATAGATTTTCAGTCTTATAGACTTTAAGTGAATTCATAAGAAATGACTATATTTTCAGTGAATATATTGTATACACATTTGGTGTTCAAGAATTGTTTGGAAATAAATGGCTCTTTCTTTACATAATTTATCAATTTTACGCCATTTCCCCACATTTTTTTCTGCTAGACTATTGATATTCAAATATGAATTTGAAAATATATATATTCTTGTGTTAGTAATTTTGATTAATTTCTAGTCATATATCTTACAAAATGATTGATATATCTTTCATAAAGTCATTCATTTAATTATAAACTCAAGATTTCAGTGTTAATGAGATTTTAGACTCTATTCTGTTGTTATTCTTAATCAAGAAATATGTGACACAAGTTTTGTTTGATTTACTGGTATTTTGCGAACATATTCAGGCATTTTTTCAGTCATGGTTTCTCTCCTTTTGCCAACGCGGGTATGAAAGCCAACAGAAATTTGATAAATGAGAGAACACTATAAAAAGAGGTCATTCTCTCAGTTTTGGCATCTCTCACACAATAGGACTGATATTATGAGTTACAGTACTCTTGAATTATTCTGTGCGCGAAAGGAATACTCACACAATTGAAGTCTTCAATCGTTTGGACGTTGACTTCACTGTAAGGCCAATATCACTATCATTACGAGGAATGAAGAAAATGTTTCAAAAAATGTCTCCGAGCATATCCTTAACCCAAAAGAATCGAAGGAATTCTGTGTCTAAAATAAGGTTTCATTTATTGATCAATAGGGGTATAGAGGGATATACTAAAAAACTGAAATACCAGGAATATAATGAAATTGGTTGAAACATAAAAATTAATTTTATGTGACATTTATTAATCCATTCTATTAATAGGTTTTTCTTTCTTTTCTTTTCGAGGCATAAGTCCTTTGTTTTGAAATAAAGATATAAATCATATTTTAAACAATATTTTGACAAAATATTGTTTGCATACAATGTTATGATAACAATGAGAACATCTGTTTTCCTGATTAGATTTATTATATTCAAAGTGGATTTCAGACGATTTTCATTCACTCATTTTGTTCACATTTCAACCCATTTTAACCTAGATAATCTAATTGAAAATTTCAGTTAATATTCAGTTAGATCTGACGGATATTTTTAACCTGTGGGGAATATTCTTTTAACACACGTCCATTGGTTTGACCAATAATTTATTGCCTAGGTAAAATTATCGGTTCACCAAGATATATTGTAGTCAGACAAGACAGAAAAAAGCAGTGTGTTTGCTGTTAAAACTAGTCTGGGTATTAGTTAATGGTGTGCAACCCAACAATACGATTGCAATTAATCATTTTCTCCAAAGGCTATAATAGATTGTCAGAGAAGTTAATCAAAATTAATGAAAGTTATGATTGCGTTGACGTTTGTGGCAATTCATCGCAAAACACTTCAAAGATTGAGTGCACAACACTTTTTGCAGTGCTGCCAATATGTATGGCCAACAGTACCAGTACTTAACACTAGAGTTGTTGTCTCTTTTAATAATTTTTCTATCGATTCTAATATAGTTTTTTCTCTGTTTCCCATCACTCGAGGCATTCAATTTCCTCTAAATATATAACACATATACAGTCTAAACCTTTAATAATAAACAAGGTAGACCAGCAAATATTCGTTGAATTGAATCTGGATTCTCTAAGGCTTTTGTCAGTACTGCATTCAAAAGTCTAACGTTACATCTGAGTTTGTTATACCCAGATTAGACCGTATTTATTGTACATGAAAAATTATCTTTTAATATTTTTTTTTCATGATTTGCAAACTCATACTATTTCTCAATGTTTTTGGATAAATGTAATTCATTTTCAATATTCATGAAAAACATTAAAGTCTTTGGAATACAATTCATTTTATTTGCATTTATTTTCTTTTAAATGAAAAATCAAATAATTGTTTGAATATATTTCCGAAATAACTTTCATTTTTATTATCCGAACCAAAAAAAAAATTCTGTTGAAATGATTTTCATTTCTTTCGTTGAGATTTATTGCAGTCATTAGGAGTGAGAACACAAATGATATTAAACACGAAAAGTCTGTTTTGTGTTTCACTTCTTATTAAATCTTAATTCAATTTAATCTTTGATTCAAAAGAAAAATCTTTTTATAACTCTATTAACAGTTTTATTACTTAATAAACACTTTAAACAAATCTTTATTTTAAAATATGTTTTTTTAAGTTCAAACAAAATAATTTATTTCTCAGGTCATTGCCAGGAGTAGATCAAATATGAGTTATGTAAGCTCGATAGATTTCTAGTTGATTAACCAAGGTAAAACAAAAAGGTTCAATGAAATAATGAAATGTTTGTTGAGAATTAGTCTTATAAATCATGTTAGCTTGCTCATCTTTATTTTTCATTTAAGACAGTGAATTGAGTTTAGAAGAAAAGTTGATTTGATTTTGAATGTGAGGCCAAATAAAGTGAAAGCAAAGCAAATCTTTTGCATGTATTTCATTAGAAGACGAATAGATTGATAGCGAATCTCAAACGCAATAAGTGTTCAGAAGTTCAATGAAATTAAGGGAATTGTTGAGTATTTGCGCCAAACATGCGATCCATTGGTTGTCGCGAATCAAGTATTAGATGCGACTATTCGTCTGCAAATCCCTTGTGTACAGACTGTGCCTTCTTTTCGGTCATTTCTCACTATAAAACCTCATTCGGAAACAGTGTTTGAGGCAAAAAACATTGGAATATCGCCGACAAGAAAAGGCTCTTAAAGTTAACTTTACTTACAGTTACTCCAAAAACTCTGATTTCGATTTCCACTTCATTAGTGACTCACCAAAGAAAGTGTTGCTCTTAATTAAAGAACAAATTATTCACTCATTTCTTAACATATTTTTTGCTTATTTAGAAATTTTGTGGAAAATTACAAAAAAAAATATTTGAATTTTGCTCTTAATTTCATAATTATTTTCAAATGCATTTCACTTTTTTTTATGCGAAGTTTTTTATGCAAATTAATGGTAATTGCGATGATTTTTGCACAGTTATGCTAATATTATTTGACACTGAATTGCCTTTTGATTCATTCGGTCAGCGTTTTAATGAAGAGTTGCTGAAAGTTATTCTCAAAGCTATGGATTGAAATGCATGACATGTTATCCGTCGATATCTGACTCTTTTTTTTTTCTCTATGCAAATGTTGTTCTAATCGATTGTGACTTTTCTGTTGGCAATCTTTTGACTAATTTACTCGAAAATCCAGTACTAACTCCCCATTGATGCTAACTTTTTAACCATGGATTAGGTTTTTGTGATTAATTTCGGTAGAGCAGTGGCCGCAGGGCTCGAGTGCACTAATCGATAGGCTATTGCCTGGACTAAGACAGAGGCAGATGGTAAGAATCGGTACAACCCCGCAACAACAACTGTTCCCCTCATATAAAGTGGAGGCTCGTGTTGTCCGTTGAGATTTATATTCCATTTGCTTAATGTAAAGCAATAATATTCTGTCCAATACTGTGTATATTGAATGATATTCTGATCGACGAGGGCTCTAATGATAGTCATAATCACTGGTTTCCAATAATTCTCTTTTTCATTATTATTATTATTATTATCTATTATTTTGTGTATGAATTTGATTAAAACCGACTGATTGTTAAATCAATGATTGCATACATTTTCTCTGATTAGTCATTGGTTTCTAATTATTTGTTTCGTTTGCATTAAATTCTGTTTCGAAAATTAATTAGTGTTTGAATTACTGATGAGAATCGCAAATATAATTCAAATTTCTATATTTGAAAGTCAAATGACTAATGATTTTTGTCTGAAAAATTGATTACAAAATGCATTCCTTTGTTGCAAATTTGGTAATCATTTTGACCGAAACCAACGAATTGGAAATTTTTCGTAAAAATATTGTAAATAAAAAATGTATTCAAACTCTAATTTTTAATGTCATTAGAATGCAATCGATAAGAGATTAGATTTCACTAAAAATTGGTCTTAAAATTATTTTTGAACAAAAAATCTATTTTTTGTCAAAATATTCAAATCGATAGCATAACTGATCCTCAAGTTTTCGCAATCAGTGACATTTGTATTGAATTATTTACTCGCTCACAAAACTGTGGGCAGATTCATATGTATTGACTTATATTGATTTGAATGTATGTTTTCGCGAAATTCAATCATTTATTCATCTCTTCCTCTTTTATGCAATAAATGTCAACAAATATTCATTTATTCAGTTTATTGAGTATTTGTATGAAAAACAAATTCAAAATCGATTCCATTTTGTGGTAATCCTTATTCATATTGATTGCCATAAATAGGGGTTTCGTTGGAAACGACACTTTCTTTTGAATTTACTTGAAGTCTAATTCAACAAAAATCAAAATCATTTTAATTTCTTATATAAAACTTATTCATAGAAACTATAGAATCTAAAAATAGATACTATTTATTTCATTCATCAAAAATAAGTGCAAAACTTTTGAATCAAATTTATGTTAACTTTGAATTTGATATGAAAATCATTTTAATGTCTTTGGTCTCAACTAATGGTTTGTCTTCCATTAATTGCAAATATCTTCTCTGAGACTCAGATTCTTTGACCCAAAAGTTTGCCATTCAATACACGTATCGATAGTTTTGTTAATTCAACAAAACTGGAATAGTTTTGTGAAAATTGGTGCAAAACATAAAATTGTCGAAACGAGTACTACTTCTAACACATTAGTTAACGATTGTCTGATTTGTTGTCCAAAAACACTAGTTCTCAATCATAACCATAAATAGTCTGCGTCTTAATGGTTATGGTTTGACATTAACTTTAAAGCTGTGGTCATCTCTTTAAAAGTGTTCCGCAAAAGTAGTTAATAACTGTAAGAAAGGATGCCATCAAACAAAATGCCGAACATTTTTGCCGCACAACTCTATTGACATAATTATTGTTTGGTTTGAAAACTTCACTTTAGTATAAGTGATGATAAAGAAGAAAACGACTTTGTATTAGGAATTCCTCATCCATTCCTATTTTTCAAACCATCATTTAAACTATTAATCCAAACGATATTTTTCGCAGTAAATAATTCATTAGAAAAGACTGAATATAAGTCTTAATAATTTACTGCTATGTTTCATGATTTTGCCAAATAAATATTGATTCTAGCACAAAAATTAATAATAAATTTAGAGCTGGAAACTAAGAATTAGCTGCAATTCTCTGCCATTACTGTAATTTTGTCTTTCAATCCATAATTAATCGCAACTCAGATATGGATTTTGGCGATTATTTCCGTTTATTTATTCAATCCATTTGATGAATGTCTGTCTTTAAGCCGACATTAACTTCATATGAAGAGTACTCAGGGATGTGTTCAACGGTTCCCTTTCGACAGTAATTCCAATTATAAGTAAATGTTAAATGTATTCCATATGTTTCGGAATAAATTAAACATGCTCATTTGGGAATCTGGTAACATATACACTGCTCATAAGCAAGCAAGAGTTTCAACTGATAATTAATTAATTAATCTAATATCACAACAAAATCAAAAATTATATCTCTCCAATTTTCGGAATGGATATATTCTAAGGGCTCTTCTGACTTATAATCCTGGGCAAATGATTTAATATTGATAGATTCATTTTGACTAACACCATGGTAATCCCTCTCTAAACTATTCCAATGCAAACTCGAGTCAATTAAAATCCAAATTAACTGCTTTTATAAACTCGAAAATTTGCAATAATTTATTGAAAATCAAATTTAAATAACTTTCGACAAACTCTTTGATATTATATTGATTTTGAAAATTCAATTCAATTCGCAATCCTTTCGAATATTTTCGTCAATTAATGAGACGATAATTGAATTCAATTCACAAAATCTAACGAATCGTAAAATAATAAACAAATAAATTAATGAAATGTCTATTGATTTTCACTGCAATAACTGAAACAAAATGAGTGTCCATTTGTTGGCAAATATGAAGACTATGACAGAAATTATGAATAAATAATATCTAAATAGCGGTTTGTTTGGCACAGAATGGCATTCCAATGCATAACCCTTTTGTGACACTTAATAATAGGTTTGAGTGCGACAGTCGTCCGACAAAAATAATAAAACTCTTGTAATTATTGTCAAGAATTTGAAATTCCAGTCAAATTCAGCCACATATAAGTGAAAGACATGAGAGAAATGGTCAGAATATTGGGTGAAAGGGTGGAGTCAATTGCATTCTAAGCCATTAAAAAAGTGTCGCAACAATTAAATCACATTTCAAGCTATTGATCAGTAATTAGGATAAAAGCCCTGTTTTTTATGTCACTTCAGTTCACGTTTGTGTCATAATTGATAAAATGAAAGCATTTCCTAGACTTTGATAATCTGTGATGGGCAAGAGGGGGCAAGAGGGGACAAGAGAGGGCAAGAGGGGGCAAGAGGGGCTAAATAACCCTTCTCATTGTTAGATTATATCAAGATTGTACTTATTGAAACTTCTTGAAAAAATTGCTGCCTACCTACTGTGGTAGTTCAAATCTAGGATACATCGTGAACCTGCCTACTGAGGTCAAGAACCCTGAGCATTTTTTACAACTATTAAATCGAAGGGAAAATTTTTCTTTTTCGTGGTAAGAATAGAAATTGACTTTTCATGGCTTTAATGCAATTTTGATTGAAGCAATTGATACAAAAACGTTTGTGCTCGCTTCAAATTTATGCTTTTTATTATTGGCTATTAAATAAATTGATATTCAGTCCATAAATCCTATTGTTTTGTTTCGCCACTCCATCGATATATTCAGCATTTTTTGAAGTTTTTATGTTATTTATCTTAAAGTTTCACTACTTTTGCATTCAATAAATCAAAAATTATTTTCTCTGAAATTCTTTTCAAAGTTCAACAAAAAATAGTAATAATAAGACTTAACATAAAAATTCCTCATATTTTTGATGCGATATTTTTCAAGAATTATTAGATTTGAAGTTTTATTTTCAAAGAGCAGAACTTCAAAAATCATTGTCAAAACTAACGCCGCCTTCAGTTTCCAAGAATATAAATATTGTGATAAAGAATTTCTCTTAAGTTTTATTGAACTGAATTTAAAATTCAAATTTCAGCGTAAATTCAATATTAAAAACACTTAAAATTCAAATAAAATGTTTGCGAAACAATTCAATCAAATATTTGAATAAAGAAAAAAATGTCATTAATAGAAATGTTTTCATGTTATTCCTTGATCAAAATCATTAGGGAGAGAATAATGAATTTCTTATTCTGTGTGTAATTCTTCATTAAAGTTAATTTGTTTGCACGCATTCATAAATATTTTCGTTTAATTATCATTTTTGTCTCAATCCAAACATCAATAAAATTGTTTGATTCACTTCAACGCTCAGACCTCTCAAAGGAAGACTGAGAGGAAAAGTCGCTGATCACTAAAAAACACAGAATAGACTCATTAAAGGAAAAGTAATCAATTCATAAATCGGTTCACTTTCTCTGTAATAATGTCACAAAAATTATAAAATGGATTTTCTGCTGAAAAAGGATTTTAGTGTTTTTGGTCCCAATCTATATATAAGATAATTGCTGTGATTTTCATTGAACTCTCTATACGTTATGATATCGATGACAATCACGAGTACTGCAATTGAGAACCTAAATAGAGGTCTGGGCTTAAGAAGTGGCAAAGGGAGAGAAGTAGAGGGAGAGAGTGGACTAACTGTTGGCACAAATGATCATAAGATCTATTAGAGAACACAACACGAAATCGCTTTTACGTCTTGACTGTAATTTTTGTCGCTCACAACAAAAAAGAGGTCTTATATTCAGTTTGGTCTGACTGACCGACTCTCGTGTCTGTGAAGAGGTTTGGCTCAAAAGACAATTGTTATAAATTAATGACTTTTGGCCGCAAATCATACGACAGTTTGTTAGTGCGAACCCAAATCAGGCGAAGGACTGGACGCACACACGACTCGAAGACAATCAATGATAATAAAAGCCCAAACACTTTGTGTCCAAATGGGACTCAAACTAATAAATTGGCTGAAAATTCTCTCACAATTTTTCATTGCTTAGTTTTGTTGTCATTTCCTTTATTTGTGATGTGATTCACGAAATGAAACGGATTTTATTTTTTCAAACAATTATTTCAAATCAAATGAATTGAATTAATGAAAGATTTCATTGTTTTGAATATTAAATAAATTTCATATAAATATCGATTAATTTGTTGAATAAAACTGTAATTTATCTTCAAATCAATACCTAATGATTTGAAGACTATTTTGACCTTTTCTTCGTCTAAAAGCATTTTCCAGACGTAAGTCAGACATTAGACACTTCTTTTCCATATCTTTTGATTTTGTTTTTATGACCTAAAAGTGTGATAAAATGTTCCTGGCATTTATTTTCTTTGCCTTTTCCTTCATTTAGAGCTCAAGAAAGAAACACAAAAAAGTATTTATCACTTCAGAGATCAGTTTCTGTTAACAAATAAAAATAAATGATTTTTCAGAACTTAAGCCTAAATTTATTGAACATTAAATACTTGGGAAACACTTAAATCTGATCCTAGAATTCAAGCGAATTGTGTTTTGCAATCAATCGATAATTTTATCTCAACTTTTTGATGCGATTTGAACTCAAAATGGATTTTTATTCTTTTGTTTTTGCAGGTTATTTAACTGAAGAACCGGAACGAATATCAGCCAATTTAGGCGAGAATGTGATCCTTCGCTGTGCCTTCGATTTTCCAGACGGAATACGTGTGCCGTATGTCATACAGTGGCAAAAGACTGGTATCAAAATTCCTATATACATTTGGTACGATGGATACCCACCTCATATTGGGGAAGGCTATGAAGGTAGGGTTGGTCTGTCCGGCCAGGCATCGCTCAATCTGACCAGTGTCAACGAAAATGACCAAGGGTGGTATGAATGCAAAGTGTTCTTTCTGAATCGTCCACCGGAGCCTATTAAAAATGGCACCTGGGTTCACCTGGATGTTCAAGGTATGGTCAGCGCTTTAATTATTTATCAAGAGAATTTAAAGTTAATTTAACTTTATTTTTAAAGAATACTATCCTAGCTCATGTTTTGTTACAGATTCAGTATTAAAAAATAGGTCATATGATAATATTATCTGGGAATGAATTTTCTTAGTTTTTAAAAATTAAAATTAAATTTTCATATTTAATATTTCAAAAGCTTTTATCTAAAATTCTGACTTAATTTTTGAAACAAATAGAGTTTTATTAGATTTCGTTCAAAAGTAGAGTCAAAATGAAGAGGTGGCCAAGGTCCTCCACCTCAGCAGCTTTCTCCCTAAAAATCTTTCAAAAAAAAAGAGTCTAGAATTGAAAAAAAATCAACAAGGAAGGGAACAAAAAAATGTTTTCGAAATTTCCAAGTATTTATATACTTATTTATATCTCTCAGCCTCAATATCTAGGAGAGTGTCCGAGCAAAAAATTAGTGAGCTGAGTTTTACCTGTACAATACCTTGGTTACATCAAGCAAAATGCAAATTAATCTGAATTTCAAAATACAGTTTCTTCTCCGAAATCATAGGAAAAAGAAATTTCTTTTATAACAATCAAAATACATAACAATAACTGAAATGCATTAAAAAGTAGCTCTAATTTATGGAAATCATATTTTCAATTGTATTTAACAAAACATAACTCATTTTAATACTTTTATTATTCAAAGTAAGAATTGAACTCTTCTTTCCTGAAATTCACAGAATTAAACTTTCTAGGAAAAAACTTCCAATTTTATCTACCCCGGGGAGTTTATTTTGAATTCTTAATATGAAAAAAGCTTAAATATTTTACATGTCGATAATTAAATTCAGGTATGCTCAAGCAGATATATTAAATAAACCTTTACCTCTATGCGCATCACTGATTCCTTAACTGTAAGAAAAGTGGCAGCTTTTCAGTTGAATTAAAGAATTTTCAATGGGAATTCCTACAAAACCTCAGTAGGTATGTTTGTATAGAATTTTCAACACTCTTTCTGAAAGTTTGAGATAAATTGTTCAAGGTTAGACTCCTTTTTCTTATTGAGCTAAAACAAATTGAAGTAATCCTTTCTGTTTACAAATTCCATTTAATAAATCACTTGAGTTAATGAAAAATACTTTTATTACAAAATGGGATCTTTTTTTTGTCCGTAAGTATAGTGAAGAAAATAATCCAAAACTCAATTAAGTCGAGACGTGAATCAAAAGACAAAATTTTAAATAAATTTCCAGAATTAACAAAAATATTCCTCGAGAATAATAATAAGGGTTTCTTTGAGTTTTAAAATTGAAATTAAATCTTTTGATTTATACAAGAAGTGCATCAAATTATTGCAAAGACGTCTAAAACACTACTTTTTACATAAATTATTCAATAAATTAGTTTCTATTGAAAAGTGTTTTCAAGTCTTGAGTTAAGACCACTTTTGATAATATTTTTGGGTTTTTATGTAAAGAAAATTCTGAATAATTCGCTCAAAATCTCTTCAAATGAATGATATTTAAGATTTTCTTCAAAAATGTTTTCAATGGCTATAAATCGCTTCAAATTTTCATAAAATGAAAGATTTTTCAAATTTTTTGTTGTTTTAAAAAATTAGTATAAAATCTGAACACAAGTAAACCTGTCGTAAGAGAATATGATCTAGTCTCTTTTCAAATCAAAATTCAATAATTTATAAAAATATTTTTACAATTTATTGAAAAAACAAAAATTGTGTTAAACTTTGATAAAAACATTAAATTTTTTGATGAAAATAGACTTTAATTCTTATGATTATCCGATTTTTTGTGTTAAATAGTCTTTTCGTTGTTCTGTGGATATCCCTCACAAACACAGAACACTTTTTATTCTGTTCTCATTTCAACGCTTTTTCGGGTTTACTTTTGAGAGATTAGGAAATGAATTAAAAACGAAAGAAATGAAAATATTATAATAAAAGTGAAAATGAATGACAACTTCTTTCAGAGTTAACACCAGAAGAGTAATAATTCTTAATTTAAGTGAAGATATTATCTTTTATTTCATTATTATTCTGATGTCTGGTTATGTCTAATATTAAGACTAAGAGTAATGTAATTTTGTTTTTTCTAACTAACGTCTGGTATAACTCTTGCATTTTGACAGCACCGCCACATTTTCGGCTCAAACCACCCGATGTTATATATGTAAAAGTGGGCGAATCGATAACTATGCCCTGCGAAGCCATGGGCACTCCTTCACCTGCCATAGTCTGGTATAAGGTTTGTCCAAATTATTGCCAAATTAGTAGTGAAGACACAAATTCTTTATTAGTTAATCGAAAAAAGACATAAATTAGTGTTTTATCGATCTTTTAGTGACTAATGTTTTGCAATAATAATAATAATTAGTTTTTGAATTCAAAATAAAAGTTCATTCATTTGTTTGTCATTCAGAGTTGTAATTGACTTCTAATGTATTCCTCTTAAGGATAACCTTCCTCTTGAAGGCAGCGCTACCGTACATGTGCTCAACAATGAGTTAAGGATCTCAAACCTGCAGCAGACAGACATCGGTGACTATGTCTGTATGGCCAGGAATAGGGAGGGCTCGAAGACGGCCACCACTAAAGTGATTATCGCCGGCTCTGCGGTCGTAACGGCGCCGCCAAGAAATAAGACTCGACTGGAGGGCGACCAGATTGAGATGATCTGTGAGGCAAAGGCACTGCCATCTAACGTCACTCACCGTTGGTATCATAACGGTATAGACATCAGTCAGTTGTCGTGGTTGGAGACCAGGACAGTAATCAGACGCGACGGAACGCTATTCATTAATCCGAGCACTGCTGAAGACTCGGGTGAATACACGTGCGAAGTGTCGAATGGCATCGGAACGCCTGACACCGCCAGTGCTTTCCTCAGCGTTGAATGTAATACAAAATCAATACTTTTGATCTCAAACTTTAATCCAATCCTAAAACTGTGTATTGTCTCAGACCCGGCGCGAGTCACTTACTCGCCAACCATCCAATACCTGCCTCACGGGTTGTCCGGAATAGTCCGCTGTTTTATTCAAGCAATGCCTACCTTTCAGTTCATAACCTGGACTAAAGACCGGCGACCATTCGACCCGAACTCAACGCCCGGTGTCGTCACTTTGACTAACGGTTCACTTTTGTTTCAACACGTGAGTCACGAACACCAGGGAAGGTATCGGTGCACTCCATACAACCTTCACGGCACGAGTGGAACATCCAATCCTATGGAGGTCTTAGTCAGAGGTAAAGCCAACTATTTATGTCTTTTGGTATGAATTGATAGCACAGTCTGTGCGCTAATACTCAGAAATAGAGGGAAACGTTATAAACGACTCGGAATTTCCGTTTCTATCGATAGTCCACTCGATGTCCAAACGTTTTAATGTCTTTTAATGCCTAACGTTTCCGAACCAAACAATTTCAAGAATCAAGACTTTAATGACAGCAATAGATCACTAATAGCTTCTAAAGAAGTATTTTCGGTTTCTTTAAGACTTATTCTGTCCTCAAATCATTATTATCTCAAATCTATTTATTTATTTTGTTTTCAAAACTTGTCATTAAATCAATTTATAAAAACAATTTAATTGAAGTTTTAGTCATCTAATTGTCTGACCGAATGACTGATCAAATTATATGACATTCCTCTTCATTGCAGAGCCACCGAAGTTCACTCTAAAGCCCAACGATATGTATCAGAAGTCAGTGAACAGCGAAGTAGTGATGCCGTGCGATGGTGTGGGACAGCCTAAGCCCAACATCATTTGGCGTAAAGTAAGACAATATTCTGCTTAGTTATGTCTATTGCACAGCACATATGCTATCAGATGTAAGGCTTGTTAGTGTCGATCATTTGTGTGTTTTGTTCGCCACAACAATCCATTCATCACTTAATAATCCGCTTCTCTTTTGGCACCAAAAGTAGCTTTTCTGCCATCAGTTCCCAAAAATTCTGATCAATTATTATCTATTCTCCATTTCAGTCGTCTATTCCAGTCCTCTATTACTAGTCTTTCTCTTCTTGACTTCCAGAAAAACAACTCTTTATTTATTTATTAATCACTATTTTTCTCATTATTTGCCATAAGTTTGACAAATGATAGAAATTATTATCTTTGAGAACACTATTTGCGATACCCTTTCCCTTAGGACACAGAATGAGTAAAGTAATGATTAACTACTACCTTGGTCATCTAAACAGAAATGATTGCAATCGAAATGCATAAAAAAATTGCTCGATTAAAATGAGTGAATTTCGCTTTAATTTAATACTTTGAGAGAAAAACTTATATTTATATCGAAATGCAATAAATTTTGATTAGATTTTCATTCATTAAAATAATTTATTTCAACCATTATTTCGATCATAAGTCTGATGGAAGCAAATTACCGAAAGACCGCTCATCCCTTCGTTCGGGTAATTTGACGATCAAATCGATTAAGAAAGAGGACCACGGATTGTATGAATGCGTTCTCGAGAACGAAATCGCAATTCTCATCACAACTACTCTATTATTAGTCAATAGTATGTATTCTTTGAGGCATTCATTCATTTATTCAATACATTACTAAAAAACTCCTCTTTAAAGACACGACACCTCATCCGCCACAAAATGTGTCGGTTGATACCAGTGCGTTCGCTGCTACCGTCCAATGGGTTCCCAACTATAATGGGGGTTATGAACAGACATTTCATTTGAGGTATGAATCGAAATATCATTTTTTGAAATTCGAATTTCAATTGATTTTTTTTATAAAATGTTCCAGGTACCGGTTTTCCGACCAAGGTGATTCTGACTGGAAAACCATACGAGTGCCACCGCCCGAGTCGTTGACAGCATTCACGTTATATAACTTGCAATCGGACGCTGACTACGATTTTCAAGTGTTTGCCTCAAATCGTTTGGGAGTGGGATTAGCCTCTCCTATAGTCAGAGCTCGAACCAAATGTAAGCTTTATTTTGATTTAATTAAAACTTTAATTAAGACAAAAACTATCACCGCTTTCGGCAACGGATCAGTCGAAACACTATTTCATTGAACTTTATTCTGTTCCTCAAAAAAACATGTTTTTGTTTGAAACTAATTTGAATTGAATTTAAATTTTGGTTCGCTTTGCAAACAGTGTGGGACTTACAGAAGGGTATATACCCGACAGATGCATACGGAGCCACTTATATCCCGACTGTGCAGAAGCCTTCAGGTATGGATCAGTTTTTCTTTCGCTTCACAAAAACTAATACAACGACAAATGCATGGCTTTCCGAAAACAAACCAATGCTTTGCATGTGATCTGAGGCCTGAATGAAAAATGTTTTGTATGAGTTGTCGTGTGATTCAAACGATTCTCAAATTCATTGTTTATTTTGGGGGTATTTTCGACAGAATTCTCATTTTTACGATCGATTTACTCTCAAAAATTGAAGAAATAAACATAAATATGAATAAAACAAACTGTAATTCAATTTAATTGTGAGATGATTACAGACATGAATAATGATTTGCAGGTTTATTCACAGATATTTTCCAGTATAAAAAGATGTTAATTCAATTATATTCTTGGATATTAACAATAAGAATATCTTGAAAAATAAGTTTTATGTGAATAATCTGTTTTATAAAAGACAGCGAATAATATAATAATATTTAAACCGAAGAAAAGAGTGAACAGAATAGAAGAGAAGGGAAAAAAGTTAATAAGATTTTGATAAAGTTGTGAACAATGGGCAGAAAACTGCTTGGGCTATAAATATGCAGTGGTGCACAAAATTCCCTTTAATTGAATCGCTAAAAAAACGTATTGCAGTTTAAAGGCTAAGCCCAGGCTTTCATACCTCACATTTCCACAATCCCTTTACTGCAGTCTTCCACTCCTATTGTGTCACTTTTGGGAGGAAAAGATCGGAAAATAGAAGATTCCTTCCCCTACAGTTTCACTGAAAAAAAATTACATTCAAGTGCTCTATGAATGCGAGTAAAGTAGTTATAAAGAGTAGATATTTCTCTTCAGACAAATTTAGTTTTGCATGAATTGCCGATAAATTAAGTAAAGGACTGGTATTCCAGCGCATCAATAGGCAAAAGAGAGATTTTTAGTGAATTAGTACACTTTTTTTGTTCGCTATTTTTTGTACCCATTCCCTCACTTTCCTCCCGAACCGCTTATATTTAAAGAAAAGGAGTAGAGTTATTAGAGTTTCCACTTTATTAAGCATGCATTTTGATAGACTTGTAGTTCAATAGTCAATACTCTACCAGTGCTCTGGGTATTAACCGAGTGAAAGAACATCATAACAATTGTGTTAAATTAATTGGTGCTTGGGAGAAGATATTCTGTTTGCATGTATTGCCTCTCAATATGGTTGGGCTGTTAATTAGTTAAATGTTCTTTGAATGCAATATTTGGCTGATTTTGGGGTCTGACCTCTGGCTGAGCACTCGTTGCTATAAATGTTTGCACACAACCCAAACAACACCACAATGCTTGCACAGGTATTCCCACTGATGATCCGACATCACCGGCACCAACCTCTATAGGACCCAAACCAGGACAGCCTCGCAATGTGTCGATCGAAAAGATGGCTCAGGGATGGGTGATATCATGGTTACCGCCGATCAATAAGTCAGTGGCCGTCGCCTACTATCGCATCGAGTTCAAGGAGGAGGATGGCCGGTGGCAATACAGTGAACCCATTGCCAAAGATACTGCCTTTTTAGGTATTACCAAATGGATTGCATGCATATCAAGGATTTTAATCTTGAATTGAAATTTGAATTTCAGTCAAAAACCTGGATTCGGGTACAAAATATACGTTCCGAGTGTGGGCTTACTCTATATTAGGCAACGGAGAAGTGAGCGAACCATTGGAGTACAAA
The DNA here is from genome assembly GCA_034693445.1 of Edwardzetes edwardsi. Lineage (NCBI taxonomy): Eukaryota > Metazoa > Arthropoda > Arachnida > Sarcoptiformes > Ceratozetidae > Edwardzetes > Edwardzetes edwardsi. Next base: position 8,596 of record JAQFXL010000095.1, on the reverse strand, counting down.
ATTCCCGGTATTTTACTTATATCTGATCATAATTTTACATAATTGACATCTGCTCTGACACTCATTAATCACAATTATATTTTTCCAATAGGACCGGGCGATGGGATAAAAGGTGCCCGTGCAATAACAGCCGGCATTGTTGGCAGTGTTCTGTTTTTCGTAACGGCTATTGTGCTGTCCGTCTGTGTCGTAAAAATATGTAATAAAAGGAAGCGGAGAAAAATGGAAAAAGGTTTCAATCATTTCATTGTTATTGTTATGACTTTTATTTACAAAACATTACATAAAAAACAATATTTCGTACACTTATTGTCACAAAAAGTTGTTCTGATCTTTATTTATAAGTCAATAACAATCTATTCCTGGCCTTAGCCTATATGATGGTCACGTGTCCGGTAATGGATGGCGTGAATGGTGGCCACCATTCACATGTTGACAGTCCAGTGCCTTTGAAACAGTAAGTATTGCGCTCTTTATTGAGGACAGGCATCAAATCGGTTACATTACAGATAACATAAAATTAATATTTCACTTAATGGCCAAACTCTGAGACCTAATAAAAACGGTTACATTCCTTAGAATGTTATATTCAAATTTATTGCTAGATTATACTGAGACTCATAAATTCATAAAATATTGATTCTAACCATCAATAGTGAAATAGGAGATACTTGGTTAGTAATTTAGATCAAACCTTGAAAATTGTCTAAATTGATCCTGTTCCAGTTTGGCCATTAGTTTACTAGTTAAGAAAGAATATTTTGTGAGTTTTTCATAGGAAATTTTCAAAGAAAAAACTTGATGGTTCCTTTTTTTCAATCAAATCATATCTGATTCATTCTGTTCTGTCTTTCCTTCTGTCACTATTGGCTGCCATTCCAACGGAGCAAATCAGGAGGTGATTGATCGCAATGATGGCCAACAAAACCAGAGTTGCCTTCACTTATTGCATGCGATTCACTCATTTATGATCTGACCCTTTACTCCGCGGTCTTAACCACTTTACTAACAAAATTCTTTTTTATCTTCTCCTGTCTTCTGTCGGCTCTGGTCTGTTGTCTGCTGTGCTCTCTGTGCCAATGAATACCATTACAGTTCACGACGATATAATCTGTAGTTTAGGTTCTCCGGGAAGTCTGTTGGGTAAGAGTTATCTTTTTCTTCTAATCTTCACCACTGTTTGCACGCCACTAACAAACCAATTGTCTTCGGTATCGCTCGCACTGACTCTTCTCACAAAATAAAACAAAAATTCAATTATAAGTGAAATCAATCAAATGATAGTCAAAAACAAAAATCAATCGATTTTCGCACTTTAATTAACTTGACTTGAATTTAGTTTTCCTAAAAGTGATTAGGAATTTAGAGAATGATAGATGAGTTCCTAGATATAAGTTATTAACTCAAAGATCTTGTTTGAAATCTTTTGAATCGAATCCCTGTCCAATGTTTCCAATGCTTTCCCGAACCACTTTCACTGCACCGCCAAAAAATTCATACGAATAACTCACTTAACAAAAAAAAGTACAAAAATTACTGTAAAGTAGTCGTCCCCTACAGTCCCAGCTCGGGCCACGGCCTGAGCGGCGGTCAATAATTGCTTATTATGTTGTGGTTCGTTGCAGACGTGCGAAAAGCGGAGTATCAGGTTTAATTCAGTTATTGATTAGAAGTATTTTGCAAAGATTCGGTGCACACCGTCTTCAACGACGACCAACTGAGCCCAGACATGTGGCCGGACGTGATAGTTCACCCGTTGGAGTTCAGTCATTCCAAGAGATTACCACCGATTGGAGAACTGCCGGATTCTCGTCTTCACCGCCTGCGCGACGAAGAGCTATGAAAAATGTCAGATACAATGTCGAGATGGAGTACTCCCGGCCCTTGGGCTCCATTAGTAGGACTTCCGACGGCAAGTTTGTTGTCAAGGGTCAGCACATGTTTGTCAAACATGGCTATCATGACGAACATACGCACAACTATGACCTGACCCCTTCCAATCAGGCCAGTGTCAGAGGAAGTTTCCGAAGCGATGGTAGCGGTCAGAGTGGGCCTAACCATCAAATCCAGTTTCCATCTCATAGACTTCACAACTCATTTATCAGTCGTTCGTCAACACATCAGTCACTTCCGTCCCGTTCACATCCTAACCAATCATTCAGTCCTCAGTCATATTCTTTCCGTTCGGGACGTGATATTTCACAAGTTTATAGACCTCGTGATACCCGATTCCGGACCAGTTCTCCCGGTCCGGGACTACCACCTGATTCATTGATAATGGATCAGGAACTCAGTTCTGTTCGACAAACGTCCTCATCGTTCGAGCGGTCGTCGGTACCCATTCCTATGATATCGTCCGCTTCATTGCGATCACACCTTCAGGAACTGCCAGCACTGCGTCCTATTCACGAGCACCTACACCGACAAAACCAAAACCATTCCGCATCTCAGTTGAGGGCAACAGTTCCTATGCCGTCACGTCAGCCCAACTTTCGTCCCATAAATCGCGGTCCACTCCTATTAGAGACAGTTCCCGAAGCTATTTACGATTCGGTGCATATGTCACCAATGTATCGCTCCTCTCAAGAAAGAGTAGGCGTCGATCCAGGCTTTTGGAGAGACGAACATCTTTTACAGCAGAATATAAGTAATGAAAACCAAATGCTCAGAGGTTTGACATAAATATACATTTGTTTTCAATTATCAACAAATTGCTTTCTATTTCACTTAAGGTGTGCCGACTATATCTGCCCGAGCGATGTCCAGACCATATCAAAATGTTCCACTGCCTCGTCATATGTTAGGAGTTCCCCCAATCTATAGACAGAAACCTCGTAAAGCAACCAAAGTATATGTCGAAGAAAACGATGAAATGCGTTTCAGTGCACCGCCAAAAATGGTGTTTAAAAAGCCCAGAGCAGCGCCACCACCACCTCTTTCACCAATGTCTGGCCCTGAAGTGACAGAACCGAAGAGCAAATTTGACACAACCGGAAGCAGTGGTTCATCAAACGATCAGCCCTTCGCTTATACTCGAGACAGACTATTGGGTGCGGTCGAGAAAGTCAGGAGTGGTATGCTATTGGCCAGAGCCTCACCCTATAGACAGGAGGGTATGTCTACCTTTTAATTGTTATTTTTTTGTTATTAATGAAAATCTATTTAAAGGCTTTCAAACTCCGACTTCATTACAAACTCCGTCTCAAACACCGGTCGATAAACAAATGTTGGAAACACCGGAATCACTGCTACGACAGCGTCGACGTAATGAAACGCCCGTCCGATTTGCTGACGACACCGAAGTTTTCGTAGACGATAATCACAATACAATGAGATATCGTGCGCCACACCCACCCAGTAGGGCCAGTATGACCAGCATGTCGTCAGGTCGAGGTAGCTCTGGTAACGACGGGTCAGGGAAGACCGCTTCGGTATCTCATTCACGCGGTGACTCATTCCAAGACTCGCCTCGAAGTGAAATCCAGTCATCTTCTAATATAATTGATAAAACAACGAGCAGTAGCTCTGGTATCGCGAGTCGAACCCTTTCCTCAGTACTTCAGTCATCGACATCTCCGGGTCAGAGTTCGGGCATAAGCGCCAGTTCCACGTCAGCCACAGCTATCAAATATCCTAAAAGAGTGCAATCGAAACAATCATATGTTTCATCCAGTTATCCACCGAACAGATCAGTCATCGAATCACCACATTCTGAGCCTATATTCCCCTCCTATGCGCCCCCAATGGAACCGTTGGACGTATCAGTGGACGAGAACTATGAATTCGACTCAATATCTCCACTCGAAGCCGAACTCATCGAAAAGTTAAGACGAGAACAGCAAAGATGGCGCCAATGGCAGCAACAGCACCGACAGTACAGATACCAGCAGCAAGCTAAGATACCGTTCAGTGACTCTGAGGTCTATGGAACCGTTCCTTCCAGACGTAGATATGATGATTCGGACGCGCGCTGTGCAGCTCTCAAAGAAGAGTTTTTCAATTTCAGGAGAAGACAGCAATTCCTTCAACAACAACAACGAAGGGAAGACCAGAGCTCTTCCGATGAGTTTGAGAGCGCCTGTTGAACATTACTTGATTGCCGGCCTTCTGCTGACCCCTCAATACAAATGTTAATCTAATTTCTAACTGAAGTTGAAATCACTGCCAAACAAAACCATTTTTAATCTTCAGTTTTAATCAAAAGTTATTCGTATTTATAGTTATTTAATATAAAAAGAAAACTATTAATGAGTTTCGTATTTGTATTGAAATTCATTTAAAAATATTGAAAATTTGTTATAATATTAATAATAATTAATTAATTAATTGATTACTGTTTTCCAATTAATAATATAGTATTTGAAAAATGATTGTAAAGTGTTTTATATTATTATTTATTTATATTTAGAATTATTTCTTTGAAAACAATAATTTCAAAGACTTTGAACCGAACGACAAGTGTTAGGAATAACTGAAACAATTCTGTGCCAAAAGACCACAAAAATCCTAATTAATGGCAAATTCTTTACATTATATTCCTCTGCGGTTAAGATATAAGACAACGGCTGAAAATATATCATCAAATGACTCAATCGTTTTATATAATAAGGATTTTATATATATTTCTGTAAAGTGTATTAAATTACGTATTATTTCAACGGTTTTGTTATAAAACAAAAATGAAATTAATGTCAAAATCACCGGAAAATTGTTTCAATCGTGAAATTAATGAGAATCTGTGGACAAAATGCACGATTGAATTTTAGTATCAAGGCTCTTTTAAGCATAGAAAGCTGTGAAGCGTTGATTATCTTTTGCTCAGTTTTGAATGAAATCACGATTTGATTAAAGAAAATGAGTTTTCAATTAACAAACGGATCAATGAATTAATTGAATGAATAAAAACCTATCAAAGCATTCAATTGATGGATGAAATTACTTTTTTGGAAAAATGATAAATATATTATTGAAAAACTTATTTGTAGTCCAAAAACATATTTATATTTTTAAATGAAAAATATTATGAAAATTAATAAATTTTATTCTGTGATAAGCATTGCATTTATTGATGATTTATTTATGAGGAATAGCCACGAGTATAATACAAACAATTACTTATTCGAACAAATGGAAAATTTATTCCAAGGTTGGCTACAGGGATGTTTTGGTTAAGAATCACCTCTAGGATGCAAAAAGGCTGTGAAAATTGCCGAGGGATCAAATTTCTCTGTCTATTTGAAGAGTAGTCGTCAAACTCTAGAAAAGGAACTACAAATTCAAGCTTTTATTCCTGGTCATAAAATTCTTTGACATTATGATCAGTGATAATTCTTCGATATTATTTTGCCTTTCTCCAAATTTTAGATTTTTTGCTAATGTGAATACATTAAATCAACGATAGAGTTGTGGTTTTATAGTTATTTGTAACTAGAACAAATATTATTCTCATGTATGTCAAACTATTATAATTGATGTTGCCAATTTGATCCAATTATATCACCTTGCACAAGTTTTCGTTAGAAAGGCCATAAATTAATATTTCTGACAAAAGCTTAACGATTATGAGTTCTCTGAGATATAACTAAAAAGCGTTTAATATTTTTTATATCTTTGAGCTCTAATTAAACTATTTTTTCAAAATCTAATCGTTTATTAAAAATACTATGAATTGAGTTTCAAAAGTTTCAAAAGTTTTTGGTTTCACGAAAATTAAACTCATAATTAAACTCTTGTTTAAAGAAAATGAATTTTTCTCTCTTTGATTATGAAATATATAATTAGCGCCAAATTTAATGATTTATTAACGATTATTATCCGGATTATTATTTTTTATGAATAGTTTAATAATATTTAAAACAAACATAATTCTGATCTTAAGTTATGGTTTGTTGAGAACGCCTGCAAACAGTATAATACCAGTGGTTTTGTGTCGGATAAAAAAGAGGAATGGGTGGTCAGCTCGAAATATAGGTATATTACGATATCGACCAAATAGTCCCCTGGTTTGAGCCACCAGACCAGTAGCGGCTATGGCTTCACTACCCTCTTCGTTGACCTCAAGAATTGTTTTGTGATAGACGTCAGAAATATGCAAATAATTTGTTCCGTCGATAGCCGACAGGTCTGACTTATAGGTGAACGCCTGACGTAATCCCAGTTCTTGTAAAGTGCTCTTTAGTTCAAAAGATGACGAAATATTGAACCTAGGTAATATGAGCCTAACGTTGGTGACAGTCATGTTAGCAACAGCCCCATCAAACAGATCGACATCCAGTCTGGCGCTGACCTCTCGAATGTCCGCTCCTTTTACTGGAAGCAAGATATACATAGACAGGTCAGAGTCATCACTATAGGGCAGTTCAATGAGTTGGCTGTCGTTGAGTTGTGTCACTGTTGTGTAATTGAAAGCATTGGAGAGTTTCATCTGGGACACTTTGATTACTTTATTTAAACTTTGAAAATCTTCCTCCTTTGTGGCCCATTTTAAAAAGCGTTGCCTCCATTGGCCCTAAAGGTATGTCAAACGCAATACCAATAAATTAAAGGCAAAGAAATAAGTATCCCTTAAAATTGTATACCTTTTCTAAAGCTAATCAAAAGAGCGTTTCTAATACTTTATCATTAAATTCAGTTTCGACTCTGACTTCAATAAAAACTATCGCAAAGTATAACATAATTAGCATTAAAGACATTTATCAAAAGCACAGTATTATTGAAAAATTGTATTTAAAATTCAAACAATTGATAATTTTTTGCTACATTTTTACGAACAGACCTTTTATTGAATTATTATTTTAATGAGAGTTTGGTTTTGAAGTAAGGCTTACCTTAAAGTAGAGAGCATTGAGAAGGACTAATACACTTAATGGGCTCAATGGCTGCTCCAACAACTTGTCTATCTTTCCTCGAGTGCTGTTCGAAACCCATTCGTTGATTTGTTGGACGGCTTCATCAGCTTTGAACAAGAAGTCTACTGTTTGTATACTAGAGTTAAAATAATCTTTCAACTCTTGTGAGTATTCCTTAAGAATTGGATTTCTATTCTGTGCCACTAAATAGTTGGCTGCAGACAACTGGAAAGTACTCGAATTATTTCCAATCAAATCATTGAGTAGTTGTCTGTATTGGACTCCAATCTCTTGTTTAGTCAGATTCACGAGCCGTAAACCAAAGACATCTTCAATTTCCTCCGCTGTTCGCTCCTTTGCCCCAAAGTACAACATATTGAAGACTGTGCTCAGACTGAATGGACTGATCAATACATTCCTGTTGTCGTCCGTTAGTTCTTTCAACAAATTGAATGCAAAATAATTATTTGCCGTCGAAATAGTCTTTGGTTTCAAATCCGTTGAATTTGTTTCACTCGAAATCGGATTAAAACTCAATATTAAAGTCAAAAGCAATAGAAACACATAATTATAGCTCAGGTTAAATGAAATACTAATTATCGACATTTTTCCAATAAATAACCTAAACTATAACTGTATTTGAAGCAAATATCAAAGACCAAGACTGATGTTAACTCTATCCACCAAAAAATTATCTGATTATTTAAGTCAACTCAAAGTTTTGTTTAACAAACACTCAATGAATCGATTCATTGCCACAAAACTACATTTGAAGGCAAATAATTCATTGTATGATAATTATGCGGTCCTTGAATGCAATCAAAGAACGAACTGGACATCAATATATATCAGTAACAATATTAGTAACAATATTTTCTTTGCGAATATTATCTTAAATATAGGGTTTCTTATGAATTATAGACCGATTTGTATTGAAAACAATAACTTTTAACTTAAGTATTGAAATTATTTTGAAATTGAGTGTAAAATAATTTTCGCTTTCAATTTAAAAACAATAAAACGATTAAATCGTAAACAATATATTCAGTGATTTATTGTCCGAATTGTTTATAAGGCTATACATGAGATGAGTGTTGAAAAAGTGAAAAATAAAAACATTTAATCATAAAAACGATTTAATTAAATATTCGTTTAATGTTTTAAAAAACAATATATAAATCTTATATATTATGGCGTTTTTGAGCAATACTTTGAAGGATTTGTGGAAATGTTTTAATAAAATATATTTTTTATGTAAAATATTTTTTGTATGAAATATAATTAAAATAAAAAATAAACAATTTTTCTATACTTTCATTAATAAAATATGTCATATAAAACATGTGTAGAATTGTGACTATCCATTCAGCAATTTAAACTTGCATGCTAAACTTTGAGATAAGCTTGCTACTAATTTGATTCCAGAGCACAGTCGTTATAAAACACTTACTATTTTTATCAAAAAAAATTGACTCAATAAAGTTATATTTGCACTGCCCTCAGCTGATACCCGTATGTTCCGGATTGTAGTAATCCATAGACTCGGAGAATATGTAAGTGAGAGGATTGACGTCATGCGGATGTGGTGTCCATTCACTTGACTGATGTTCACTATATTGGTAGGAATTGCACGACTCGTTAGAAGACGTTGAAGGCGATGATAGTGCTGGAGATGGTAATGCCGATGAAGAAGACGGCGTCATATCGGGTTCCGGTTCCATTTTGATTCCATTGTGAACGACTCCATT
>JAQFXL010000094.1:0-33902 GCA_034693445.1 Edwardzetes edwardsi | reverse complement strand
TCTCTCTCTCTCTCTCTCTCTCTCTCTACAAATCAATATTTTTTTGAATGAAGAATAAAATAGTTGTGAAAGGTTTCAAGGTGAATTAAACGTTATAATTTGGCACGAATTCGGTATTGTTGAAGGTTTATCGAAAATCTAATGACTGGAAACAGAATTGTAAGGAATTGTAAGCAATTGTAAGCAATTGTAAGCATTAGATCATTGAACTCAATCTCTAATATAATTCATTGAATTCAACCGATTTTCAGAACTGAATAGATTCTGAAAAAAAATTCAAATCGGTTTTCAACAAATCCCTACAAAACGGATAATTTGTTGAAAATTATCCATTTATGGAATCTCACGAAATACTTTTGAGAATACAATTTTGTTTTCCATTCAGACGTAAAAATTGTTTGAATTGTTTGTTGAAAAGCAAACGGAATAATCAGAATTTACTGCTCAGTATAACTATCAAAACAAATCTCATTTAGAGTTGAATTGTTGAGAATAAGGGATTAAACTAACTTTCGTTGTCTTCAGAAGAGAATCTCCAAAATCTGTTTATAAACTTAAAGATTTTAAATATTTAGGTTTTCAACATTTCCAAGAAAATTGAATTTGAATTTTGAAACAATTCTTTATATCAAACTTTTCTCTAAGTTCATTTCTGTAATTGGTTTGAGGCTGTTTTTATCGAAATACAGAGCGGAATTCCCTCCCTCTGGACATCCGACTAAGTTTTTTATAGTCGAGTTGTATCTAAGTGTTGAATACGTGAGTCATTCATACAAACGGAGTGACTGCCAACAGATTTGGTCAAACTTTTGTTGAATTGTTGTGAACACAAATCACGATTCAGTGCATCAAACCATTAAAGAAAAGCAATGCATGAAAATTGAATTTGTTTTCATCCACAGAAGTTAAGCCAATTTCACTGAAAAAATTATTTTTTTTATATAGGGGTAATTTGAGAAAAGCCTTTTGCAGTTCAAAGCACTGGTAGACCAAACATTCTTTCGGGTTTCTCTGCGGTTATATTTTAATCGAAATTCGAGTTAAATATTTATCAATTCTAGAAAAGGTCCAAAATTATAAAATCGTATATAATTTAATTTGATTTGCTAGTTTATTTTGTCGGTAATTCTATTTATATTGCTATTAGTTCTTTGAATGAAGCTTTTGATTGACTAATAGCCGGACCAAATGAATAATCAGCTTTCCGGGAATTACAGATAAAAAAAGAGGGAAAAAGGAATTCATTGAATTGTAAAGACTTTTATTTAATACAAAAGACAAGAAATAATGACATCAATCGATAGGTTATATTTACTTTCGTCGGCACATATGCCTCGAATTCAAGACTCAGAATTGGCTTACGATTAGGAATGACATTCGTGATAATTAAATTTACTTATCGGGGATAAACTGATGTAACCGATGAAAGTAATGAAAAACTTGTTCAAATCATATCAAGCATATAATTAGACACAATTTAGATATGACTACGTTTGTAACGGAAGAATCGTTCGGCGAAATAATTAAATTGAATTCAAACCAACCAAACGGAATAATAATCAGAATTAATTAAGGATCAAATAAGAAGCACAACTTAATCATTTACATGAAGTGAATGAGCAAACAACTTTCACTATTAACAAGTTATTTCCAAATTAATTAAATTTTACAAAACAAACAAAACTCTCAATATTTCTAATAACTTGCGATAAACAGAAATTTAACATAAATATCCACTTTTGAAAAATTCTCGACTAATGACTTGAATAATGATTTGTTAACTTCTTTTCAAACTACTGGCAAAATGAGAGATTCTTTGATAAATAATAAAAATTGTCTTCCATTAGAACATCATTCTTAAGGGACTAATTCTGTCCTGGTTGAAATTTCATTGACTTTTAGCAAGAATAGCAAAGAAAAATAATCTTTTAAAGTTGAAATACTATAAAAAATTCTAAATTTAAGATGACTTAAATGACTTTGTTTACTATTTTTGAATTTCAATCTTGATCAAAATAGATAAAAATATTAGCAAAGAAAAATAGTCGCAATAATTCATTGAAAATTATTTTGAAATTTCTTTCTCATAGCGTATTATTTTTGGAATTATTTCAATTAAATGAAGTCTTTTATGTAATTTTCTCAACAAATTAAGTGATTAATGTATATAACATTTATTCCAATAATGTTTAAGTGCTATCCAGAGCTCAATCACGAAATCCTTCGCAAATATTTTCAACGACTGAGTGAAAGGCTATAAAAATAAAGAAAAAATTTGATGACTGAATTGTGTGACCCCTCCGACAAACATAATATTATTGCAAATACTTATTGATTTCAATATAAATAAAGAATTTTATTTCATGGATATAGAGATACAAACACTCGAACCTAACTCTGAATTATTACATAATATTATTAATATTGAATAATCGGTGAGAATGTAAGGCAGACGTAAGTACTTCGAAGTCATTTACTTAATTTAGAGAACAAAACAATCATTAAATTACTTTTAAATTAAGTCTTGAAAAACAAAAACAAGAAAAAAATATATTCTCAAGTATTTGATATCAAATGATATGCATTTAAAAGTAAATATCGTTTAGATATTATGCAAAACTTGAAATTGATTTCTAAAGAAAACTCTTTTTGCACTGAAATACATTTGAAGATCAAGAGTTGATGTGTGAAAGGGGCCAACAATTGATAAGATGATATGTTTTTCGGTTTTTATCGCTGCAGTAAACTATTGTGAGCTTTAAATAAATTTTGAGACAAGTTTTTTGAATGAGACTGAGGTAAGGGTTGAATATATTGAGAGATCAGATTTATTATATTGAATATTGTTATCAAGCAAACAGTGCTATCTTAAGGTCATGTAATTACAAGAGTGTGTATTCTATTCGCTTCTCATTTGCCTTTGGGTCAGATAACATACTTGGCATCGAAATTGGGGGAACGTTAGCCTTACTTACTGAGTGACACACTTTGCAAAACTCGTTACCTCATCTCGTATTTTGTTTTAGTGGCTGTTCTTATGTTTGACTTATGTTTGTTATATCGAAAGACAAACTCTAAAAATCTTACAGTAGGAGTACCTCAAACCTGTGTTGCTATGACAGGAATGGCATAGGCTTTGAATAACTGTGTTGTATATACCTTCCAATACCTAAGACTCGACGCCGAACTCGTAGAGACTCTTCATTTGTAGGCATTTGCGCTCTTCTGTCACTACTGTTCACACGTGAAACCGATTCTAGTTTTCAGACAAATAACGATTAATATCACAAATGTTTGGGCCTTCGATCAGACAATAGTTTGTGCCGAAGATGTTTGTTATCACTTCTCAAGAGTTTGTTTTAAATTATTCTTACGTTAAGAATATATTTGAATAAATTGAAAGTAATTTTCTAATCGATATTATGATGACATCAAACAGTGCTCTGAATCTCTTCCATAATCCCTCTCCACTGACAATTGAGAACTTGTCGAAAGGTGTGAATCACCATAAGCTCAATATATATAATGCCAGATACCACGGTGGAAATACCGCTATGAGTAACTCGCGCTATGGGAACGGCGCTCCCCTCTCGCATATGATTTCCAATTATATTGGAAGCAATGATCTGCAAAATAGCAGAGTTTCACAGAACCGTTCGCAGAGTTCTCATCCAAGTCCTCATCAGTTGAGTTCAGTCGTCAATCGTATTAAACCTGAGAAGTCTAACCGTCGAAATGTGCAAAAGTTGACCTGGCGTAGTTCACACTGGATTAAGGGATTCGGCGATGAGGATGAGCAAAATGTCGGGCATGTTGACAGTATGACTATCACCGATGTGTCCACCAGTGTTGCCATCAGACGAATACTATTACTCTATGAGAACTTGCAATACAGAGAGGCCGCAAATTTTATAAACCGTTTGAATTACAATACTTTTAAAGCTATTTTGACTGAACTACCGATCGATGTGTTCGTTGAATCAATTCCTAACTCTTTGCCAATTCTGGAGGCCTTATATGCAAAAGTATTCCTCAGCACAAGTGATGGTCTGACCGTTTCGTTTAAATTTCTTCACCCGGAAAACGTAATAATGCAAATGATCAGACTGTTTGCGCTGCACAACCCCAACATCAGTGCCGATAATGCCAATTGTCTGCTTCAGTGTATCCAAGAGCGATTGGATACTAATCATCCAGCTGTTGGCTCCTGTAAGAAGTTACTGAAGGTATATCTGATTATTTTCATATGAATATATTTGCTTTAATGGCACTGAATATACTTCAGGTCATCATATTGTCTGAGCCCTCATTGAAAAAGCAAATATATAGTAAAAAGCGCGCTTTGGATAGAGCTATAGAGGGAATGGGTCACCATGGGCTTGTGGGCACTTCAGATGACACACTAATGAATTTACACGAAGCGCTAAAACTGGAATTCGAGCGCGTCATTCAACAGTATAAGACAGCGGTCCAGAAGTTAGAAGACTTAGCTCTGGCCAAAAATAAAGAACCAGTAACCAGATCCTTATCACAAGGACCAGCGCCTACAAATAGCAGCCACCAAAGGCTTTTAAGCCTACGCCAAGATGAAATACAAGAGAGACTGATCAAGAACAAGACGTTGTTGAACGCAATAGAGCCTTGCTCATTTACTAATCACGCGCTGCAAATATTGTTAGGAATATTGCAAAAGCGTATCGATTACGACAAAGAAGTGCTCTTCCAATTCACTCAATTACGCAAAGAGTATTCATCGGTCGGTCCAAATGCCAATTCACAGAACTGTATCGACAAGGAGTCGATTGTCGCTCCAGTTTTGATGCGATTCTCACATGGATGCGGACAGGTTTGGCCACTCTATCTCTTATGCCGATTACTATCGCAGATAAATAGTTTATTTTTGTTTATTTTAGTCTCAAATAAAATTTATTTAAAATATTTAGGTTTTGAATTTGATTAAAGAAGTTCAGGGCTCTGATGGTATGGACAACGATGACAGCAGTGATATATCGGGATATCATAGCGACTCCGATTCGGCTCTAATGATGAATTCCCCTCTAAATGTTCCTCATTGTAAAGGAGCCAAAAAATATAATACAGTTCTGTATCGATCGGGTGAGTCACACAAACATTGGGCTAATACCCTGTTATGGCTTTTTAATTGCTTGTAAAACTAATATTTGAGACCAGAGACCATGAAATAGTTTTGCGCACAAATATTGTCGCACAGGTTTGAAAAAATTGTTATCAAATGATATGAGAGATAGTATTGAACTTTAATAAAGAAGTGCAACGAACGGAAAATTGCTTAAAACGATCCAAACATCGAAATGTAGTGAAATATTGTATTTGTGGACAGATTTATGCCAAAAATGTCAAAAATTAACAGTTATTCCATTGAGTGCTCAATATTTTAATGAGTTATAGACTTATAGCTATTGTTGTTTTGGATGTTTAGTTCGCTTCAATACTTTGAATAATAGCCAATATATGCCAGAATTGAAAGCATCGTTGTATCACTTGGAGGCCAATCTGTCTCCGGGCGATGTTTTCCGGAATTCATTCCGGTTTTCTTTCAAAGTATACACTAAAGCCATATATTATGTGTTTTGAGCCATACATCAAAATTTTTCAAAATTAATTCGCGTTTCACTGCAGTAAAGGCTATTTATATGCCATCAAAGTGTGTCTGTTTTTGTGAGATAGCGCTCAGCGTCTCAGAGCAAACTCGCTCTTAACTCAGCTTTTTATTCTGAGCCACTAATCATACAAATTAGTTAATTACATAAAACTAATTCATCTAAATTTGTTTAAATTCGTGGCTAATAATTAAAAGAGTAAACTATATCCAAATATCACTCATTTCATCAACTCATTAGTGAAATCTTCATAATCTTTCAAAAGTTTCAAAATGTTTGAAAAAAGTAATTATAAATTCGGCCAAAAATTTATGACTACTTTGTGTTACATTAGTTTTAATACAAATGGATTTTTAAGTAATTTTAGAAATTATAAAAATCAAAACTTTTTAATTCAATTTAATGAGTTGTCGGGGATTTAAAATCACAGTGGGTTCAAAAGTTGTACAGTTGAATTATCAAGGTCGTTATCTTGCAATTTACTTAAAACTTTGGTCATCCTTTCATTTAATGAGTTCATTATTAGTGAATATAATAGAGAAGACAATTAACTCAAATATAATAATTAAAATGAAGTTATATTGAGTTCAAAGTCAGTCTTATTTTATAATCGTAATAATCAGTCGACAAAATTTGTTAGTTTAAAAAATAGCTATAATTTTGAGCATGAACATTCATTTAGCCTTAAACTTGAATTTTGTTTTGAGAATTTTTAACAAAAATTTTCTTGTGATAAAAGAGTTATAATTTCCCCATTATTTTAACTATAATTTGCGAACTATTTTTATAATGCAATTATTGATGTAATAATGGGTTAAAAGTAATGATGGGTTGAATCAGAAGCTAATGTTTTAATTTCGATTAACCGAAAAATTCTATGTTTTGATAATTATATTTAAGATAAGAAGTCGATTAAAATTACTGTTTATATACTATTAAACTATAATTTTAGTAAAGAGGTCAGTTAGAAATGACTCTGATAGTCCCGTTGTGTGTCTGATTTGTAAGGAGCACCGGCTGGTTGACTGACTGGTCGACAAAAGCTATTCAATTAATTGCATTCAATAATGCCTTTAAGCGATTGAATGTTTGCGTTTGAAAACTACTTTACAAATAAATTGTACCAAAAGGTTAAAATCAAACTTATAAACGCTTTGCAATGAGTGGCCCATAATTTATTCAAAACAATAGCCCCCGTTATTCCAAAACCGGTCAAACCGGGACCAACCGTTCATTTATTGCATCTGAGTTTTTTAAGCAAGAAAAATGTTTGTCACGAGTCATACATTTGGTTTTGAGTCAATTTATAACCAATTAATCAAAGGCTGAATTCGGTTAAACTCTAAGCAAATCTGATTTTCATGTTTGCCATAACTCTATTGCTTTTTGTTATTCTTGACTTTGACTTTAATAAAGGCTAACCTTTCAAACATTAGTTAATATTGAGATGTAGGAGGAGTTCAGTTCAAAGCAATATTGTTTATCCCATTAAAACGGAAGTAAAAAAGAATTTTGGAAACTATTTTAAAATATGATTGAATTCTGTTCACAAGAATTCCCATATTTTCTATTTATTTACTTTTCAATTTCTAAACTTATTATTATTATAGGTAAGTATACTTATTTCTTTGAGCAATCATTTCTTAGGAATTGATTCCCAGACTTTATTTTGAGTATAGCTGTTGAAAGAACATAAAGAGGTAGAAAAGTGGAAATAGTCGAATGCTATCTCTTTGCTCAGCTCGAGGCAAATTTATTTCACCACTTCTTATGCGACTTCTCAAAGTCGAAGACAGTAAGAAATTTTAATTAAGCTGAAGATTAACGCTTTTGTTTTGCATTTGCATTTAATATTCGTTAGTTTTGGACAAATATTTGAATATATGGCAGAGATTCTAAATTGTAGCCAATGTTCAAGTGTTCAAGGTCTCAAGTTTAACTCTAAAAGGCTTTAGAAAATGTTTGGGTGAAATGTAAATTGAAGTCAAACCAAACGGGCGTTGAATTACACGAACAGATGTCATACGATATTAGACTATAAAATAGACCGAAATATTCCAGTAATCAGTGTTTGTTATGAATCGCAATTTTCTCGACAGTCTGTCTTTTGTCCGAACGGGGCGTTCAATCTGAACATCAATTCAATCAATTGATAAAAAAACTGCGATTAAATCAAATGACGGATCAATTATTGTTTTCCTCACTCATACAAAATCTAAGCGATCCTCAGAATGAAAGTGAGTTTTCAGTTATTTGTTTTCTGTTAATAATTGATGTGAATTAATGAACATTATTTAACTTAATATTACCAAGATCAAAAGAATCTGAGAGAAAGAGAAATAGAAAAAGAAAGAAAGAAAGAGAGAAAGAGACAGATTTTATGATTATAAATAGTGATCTAATTATAATTTTTTTTACATTTGATATCTTTTTTATGACATTCTTTTAAATTCAATTAATTTAGTTTGAGTAGAGTTATCTAGTAATTATTTCATTCAATTATAAAAACAACCATGCTGATGATTTACGAATCTACAGATTGGGTCATTTGAAAAAATACATGAATGATGAAAAATATCGATCATTCAGTTTTTGTTTTTATACCTCAATTATGAAAAATAATTTGAATTTAAGTCAGGAATTGACTGCGAATTTAAATGGCTTTTAATGTCGTTTATGTTATAGAAAGCGAACTGTTTTTTGATGAATACATTGCTTTTCGACTAAATTATTCTAAAAAGCATTTCATCCGTTATTAATGTATTTTTAGTTTTGGTTTATATTTTAATTAAATTTAAGAACATTTTGAAGTTCACGTAAACATTTCCCGAATGGAATTTATATTAATTCGAATAATAAGTAAGCACATTTACATTACTTCAATTTAAATTACTAACCCATTTCTGGTCACAATATTAGTTAAACAGCAAATAACTTATTAATTTTGCACAAAGAAAACTTGAAGCAAAAAACATTATAGAATTCAAATGAATAAAATTAATGAACGAATATAATTAAAAACATACAAAATTAGTCCTATAAAAAAAGTCTACAAAAGAAAAGTGTAAGGTCATTCGTGCATTTTTATAATAAAATAGTTACTAAACTTAAGTATATCTTATTTTTAGCAAAAACTCAAATATTGATTGAATAGAGAATTGCATTCATTCTATGAATAATTCAAATTATTTTGCAAAATATCTAATTATTGAGCAAGCTTATTCTCTATAAAAATATCTTTGTATCAATTAATATTTTGTTCACATTTTTCCCATTCATTATCAATAATAATGAGTTTGGTTTCACTTTTACGACAAATTTATAAATTTTAATCAAATTTGATGCCATTTAGAGTGCATTGCTCTGAAACGGTTATGCGATAGGTATAATAGATTAGTACACTTTCACTCAATTTATGAGAGTTTTGAAATATATAGTCTTAATATTAGTATTTTCATAAGTATTTTACGTTTATATATACGGAAGTGTTTTCTTAAGTTCTTAAGAAATAGTTATAAGAATGACATTCAATGCAAACACTTTTCCAATTGTTTTTGTGGAAAAAGTGATGAATAAATTGAGCAAATCTTTTGCCTTACAGTTCGAATAAAGGGCAATAGACCTAATGCTAGAAGAGTAGTGAGCGGGGGTTCTGGTAGTAGTGATACGCAATCCTTTTCTGAGAGCGTTAAGTCTGACAGTGGAGGAAGTGGTGGCTCACAAACCAAATTCTCGTCCGACTCTGTCTCTAACGGTTTGTTTTGATTAATGTCTTCGCCATTCATTCAATTAAACTAATGAGAAAAACTAAATTAGGCTCCGGTAGAGACTTGTCAGCAGCCAGTTCTGTGACCATAAAGACTAGTATATGGAGCCAACACGTGGACGACACAAACGAATTAGAAGTATTGCGTCGGGAACTCATTAAATCAAAGCAAACAATCTTTGAATTACAAGAGAAGGAAAGAAAAATGAAGGACAGGCTGGCAGAACAGGCACAGCGTATGCTTGAAA
This sequence comes from Edwardzetes edwardsi, assembly GCA_034693445.1. Classification (NCBI taxonomy): domain Eukaryota; kingdom Metazoa; phylum Arthropoda; class Arachnida; order Sarcoptiformes; family Ceratozetidae; genus Edwardzetes; species Edwardzetes edwardsi. The sequence continues at coordinate 24,249 of JAQFXL010000094.1, read as the reverse complement.
GAGGGGTTCGCTTCGAAAACGTCTGTCTGGGGGAGAGAAGACCAACTGCTCTCATCAGGAAATACGGAAACCTTTACGCACAGGGTTTGACAAAATTACTTAAGTTTTGTATTCAATTATTCTGAAGACAACTCTTTAATTGATTGGATGACAGCCCGCGTCGACACTTTGGATGCATTGGACAGCCTTCAAGCTCTTCGAGACGCCGACGAATTGAAGTCAAAACTTCTCTTCTCAGTAGTTGTCGTACGAAATGTTGAAAACTTTTGTGAAAAACAGATTTTGATTAATGTTGTCATCAATTTTATAGCTGGCGTTCCGTTCGGTTCAGCACTCGTTACTTGAAATTAAACGGCGTTTGAATCAATTGCTTCAAATCACAGACTCAACACAAGGACTGAATATCGATCCAGTAGTGAAAGAGCTCGACTCTAGTGTCAACTCTTATCTGAGGTATACCGTCGATCGATTCAATGTCAACAAAAACGTTGAGGTATTTCCCAATTATTGAGAGATGAAAACAATTAAAACTTTGAATAATAGGAAGTCTGTACTCAAATTTGGGCCACACTTTACGACTTTCCTTGTCTCAAGTCTTGTGAAGTTCTTGAGCAATATGTGAAGGACTGCATCCGTTTGGCATGGGCACTTGCTATTCAGAACCCGCCATTTGTGATAGAGTATGAGACCCGTACTTTTCGTCGAGATATGCACATTAGGTTCCACTCTTCTAATCAAGACTCTGATGTGATTAAGGTATTAATTTTTTCAATCAGATCGTATGTATACTAATGTCTTTATCATTGACAGACATACTTATGGCCAGCCCTACTGGAGGAAGCGTCTAATGGTCCCTGTGTTCATAAGGGAGTTGTCATCACTTGAATCGATTTATAAATTATTCAAATGTTTAATCATAAAAAGGGATAAAAATATTTATTAAAAATTAATTTATTTGTATTTTATTTTCAAACTTTTCGTTGTTTTGATTGATTGATAACTCAATTGAATGTTTTCTTTGACTTTATTTCTCTGTTTATAACATAGTTTAATTTTTTTTATAAAAAGACCCGAAGAGTGCCGAAGATTGCCATCCCATCAATCATTCAAACCTTTCATTTAAGCGATAAATTAATAAAATATGAAAAATATTCGCGAAATTGTTTTATTCTCTTGAATATGAATTACAAAGTCGTTAATCATTTCAAATATCAAGATATCTATTGAAGAAAATAATAATTTGTTGCAATGAAAGGCATTTTAACGATTTCGTACTCAAATTGTTTCCCTCTTATATTACAAATAACTTTTGATCCCGTTTTTTGACTCCAAGGTAAATAAGCCATCGCTATATTCTTCTTTAGCGAAGGTGATGGACAACCACTGGTAACCTTACCGATTACTTCTTTACTATTGACATCTAGCACTGAATTGTGGCCCCTTGCGGGTGGACCTGAAGTTGTACCAATTAACCCAACCCTTCTCTTTGATGGTTTAACCTTCAATTGTTTCAGTATAACGGGAGCGCCAATAAAATCAGCGGTCTGTCGACGCCGTTTACCGATAGTCCAGGTCAAACCCGCTTCTACTGGTGTTATATTTTCGTCGATATCATTTCCATACAAACAAAGACTCGCCTCAAGTCTGAGTGTGTCGCGAGCACCCAAACCTGCCAGCCTTACAGCACCGTTAGATGAAGAGAGAATTGCATCGGCCATTAGAGCAGCCTTTTCTGTTGGCACAGATATCTCAAAACCATCCTCTCCTGTATATCCACATCTAGTTATACGGCACTCATCGACTCCGCAAACATTTGTTACGACAGATGTCATAAAATTCAATTTCGACAAATCAATGGTCACTAACTGTTGCAGATATTTAGCCGATTGAGGCCCCTGTAATGCCAACAGTCCTCTCGACAGAACTTCTATAGAAACATCACTTCCCTTAGATTTAAAGGACAGACATTCTGCTGTAATGTGTGATAAATCTTCTTCAATACGTCCAGCATTTGAAACGACATAAAGATAATCGTCGGATATTTTGGTGACAATCAAGTCATCGATAATACCTCCCCTTTCGTTAGTATAGAGCGAAAGCGTTCCACAGTTTTCTTGTAATCCCTTAATATCTGCGACAGTAATCCTCTCAAAGAAGTCAATGCAATGCTTTCCTCTGACCATCATTTGTAACATATGGGAGACATCGAAAAGACTGGATGACTGTCTCGTATGTAAGTGCGAGTCATTAATCGACATATCGTTATATTGCACAGGCATTTGAAAACCAGCAAAGTTTACTATTTTACCACCTTTTGTAATGTGAAAGTCATAGAGACAGGTCTTTTTCGGTACATTTTCTTTCGATGATTGACTGTAATTACGACTCAAAAAATAAATGTTGAATTGATTGACTCCGGGCTTAAAATATTGAACTTTTATTAGTTTTGAGAATGAGTTTAATTTTATTGAATTCATGTTTTTGAAAACATAAGACTTAAATGACTTAAATGTCGCAAAATTTACTTCAAAACATATTTTTACTCAAAACAACATTTTTTGAATTATTTTTGCTTTTTATCACAAACTGGTTATGAGTATTATTTCCATTATTACTGAGTCTTTTAACAATTGGCTAAAAGTTAGTATTGATTTGTATTTCTGTCACATATCAGAGAAACCTGAAGAGTAAACTTCAAGGAGAAGTGTCTTATCTTGAGTTTAAGTCAATATTTTTTTCGATCAAATCAGTTTGATTTCTCATCCTTTTGATAAAAATTTCATCCAATCGTAAGTTTTTGGACCAATTGTCTGTTGCTCTTAGTATAAGATATTCTCGATATTCACCTTAGAATATTTTAAGCCTTTATTTGATACAGGGTCATTCCAAAAAAGATTACATTGTTTTTAAAATGCTCAAAAACGGTTAGATATCATTTAATTCTGTAAAAACATAACTAACTAGCATTCAATTGTGGTGTTTAAGGAGTATTGACTTTTATCCTGGTTCTTTACTTTTTTCAAAAATCATATGGTCCGAGTTGGCAATGATCACAGCGAAGAGTAGGTATGTGGACCGGGATTTGATGAGTGTATATGAAAGAGGAAGAGTTCATTATATCGGGAAATAATTTTCAAACAGTTGAATGGAAAGTATTGAATATTTACGACTCGAGTACTTTCCGACACTCCCAATGATTGGACCATAATATCAAATTAGCACTCATTCGAGCGATTGTTAGTGAATCACAACTTTAAAAACTTATTCAAAGTTTTAATTTCAAACACTTATTATGCGTGTAAACATTGGCCTTGAGTATGACGGCGCCAATAGGGATATTCCCTGAGTCCGTTAATCTGCCGTCCATTTGTATTGGAGAAAGTGAGCGAAATCGTGCCCTCGTTTGCCGAATCGATACCTCTTGGTCTTCAAAAGTGTGTGTTTAGCCTATTGTTGCCATTTGTGCCACAAATGCGGATAATTTTTAAAAAAACTCCTTTCCGATAGATTTGAGGCACAGATAAACTAATTCCTTATATCCTTAAAACCTTAAAATCAATTGAGATATCAATAAAAGTGTCACTCATTTAAAGAGATACTAACGAGTATTTCCTCTTCAAGAATATAAGTAATTTCCTTCAGAAACGTGTGACAACCTCTTCAAGACTCGGCAGCCTTTTGTCGAGAGACCATACCTTATATTCTTCGAATACGATTTTCATGTGACATAAATATTCAAGCATTGAATGGTAAGGGAAGGCGCGGACTAACTTCGTTTCGTTTTGAAGCCCATCGACTCGATTGATGACAGTTTTGATATGTACAAGTTGAAAAATGATTCAAGTAAACTATGATAAATTTTAACGGGGGAAATCTTATGTTAATTTGTTTCAAAAAGATTCATCAAAAGGATAATTATTAGTAAGAAATAGTGTTTCTGAATAAGGATTAGTGTATTTCCATAAAGTTGATAGATGTTTACAATCCTTATTCACATTTTGCCGCTTCTGGTCATTATTAATCTCTCGTTCAAACTTCTATTGAAACATTTGATAATCACAAAACTGTTACATATTTTTGTTACTTCTGTCCAAACCTATTAAACTGCTTTACACACTCATAAATATTGACTAGTTTTACCAAGGCAAAAACTAACTTAGAGTTAGGGATATTCATGTGGATTTTACCATGATAAAGTTATGAACCAATTGAGACTTGAAAAAGAGAAACTCAAGGTTGTCCTCGATTTTAGGTAATTGTTTGCAATATTCAATCAGTAAATAGCATTCAAATAATCAAAGATTTAATTTGATTTTCTATCACGAGGTTGTGCTCTCTTTGAAGTCTGGTAGCGCTTGGATTTGAGAATATAAACACCAGAATATTCTGTGTTAACACATTCTCCTCAAACAAATACCAGACTAAGTCGAGGCTTTCAGCCCTACATATCGTATACTAACATATCATTTCATTTACTCCATTGACTCCAAGTTTTGAAACTTCCAGAAAAATTGATAAAATGACAAAATTATTGGAACTGATTCTCATTTTATTCGATTTTAATCTTTAATTAATTTGAAAACTATTTGCTTTTCACCAATCATTTCATTCGTATGATTCTATAAATTGTAAGTATATTTTGTTTTTTACTAAATTGTAATATAAAGTGATTTTGAACTCTTATGGCTTCACTCTATTTGCTGCTTAAATCTGATTATTAAGGACCATTTGACAATAACTTAGAAATTATTAGCCAAGATTATCAACCTATGAAGACCCGAACCATTAATCAAAATTAAGAATAAATTGCATTAATATAGGTTTGGGAAGAAAACAATAAAATTAATAAAAGAGATGAGCAATAAATCAAATCCAATGTCTACCCAATTATTGAAAGCAGAAGACATTAATTTAAGGCAAAGAAAATCATTGCTTCAATCAATTATATTGTGATGATCACGAATGAGTGGTCAGACGTAAAGTTGAAGAATAGTTTATTAGTAATTAGCGAATAAGACGTTAAGAATACAAAAGAAACCGTTAGTTATATGAGAGACGGTTGGAAACGGAATGAATAGAAAACAGTAATGGATTCGAATTCAAACGGTTAGAACTTATAGATAATATCACGAGACGGCGATCGTCTCATTCTCCCGCTTTTAAGATTGCGCCACAACTTGTGAGCCGATGCCGTCGGTTTATCGGGTATGCGTTGATCTGGACGTTGTGTCAACTGAATGCATTGGTGCGAGTCCTCCCGTTCAAGTCGAGCCATCATAACAATATTCACAACGGGGTCGCGATTCTGTGTAATAATTGCTCTTTCGCCTGTCGGGCCAATCACTGGATACGAGCCGTCGAAACGAGGACTTGACTTCGCTTTCAACGGGTGATTGTCAGGGGCGCCAACGACGACTAAGTTATTGATTCCAAAGTCCGATGCGATGTACTTTTGGTCGAAGTTTCGCTTTCTTTCGGTCTGAGAAGCTCTCGATCTTTGAGTCGATTTTGATGTTACGATGGGCCGTAGAACGCCATTTGAACTTTTATCGGATTGTTTCGATTTTTGACACGTATGGCATGTCTGAACGTACTGTCGAATGTCTTGGGACCAGTTTGGCCACCAATACTTAGGGGCGACGAGGTTTTTTGTACGACTTATCCCGAGATGGCTCCGCTTGTCGTGAAGTTCTCGTAATAGTGCTTTTCAAGTATTGATCGGAGGGATGAGGCGGTCACCGCTTTTCATATGAACGAATGTGTGTCCATCTTTCCGATATGTCGGTGACCGTATATTTGTTTCGATAACCGGGTCATCGGCAAGTGAACGAGTGATCTCGTTAGTAGTAAACGATCGGCGGTGATAGCGGCGGTGAATAGGGATAACATCGGCCGGTACTCTGATTCGATGTGAAGTTGTGGTTATGCGTGAGATACTGTTTCTTCCAATATTCGAATTGAGAGCAGTTTCGTTATTTGTATTGATTTGAAGGTCTTGACGAATAGTTCGTGTCCTTAAATTGCATTCGATACCGAAATTCACGGCATCAGTTATGCCAATCAGTATAGCGTACGGGCTGTCTTTTGTGTCGGTGTCTTCAACGACTTGGGCAGAGACGAGTTTAGTCATCGGTCCTATAGTTAACGTTATTGATAGGCGGCCAACAGATTCGAGTGAACCACCGAGGTGTCCAACTCTGGTCGATGTCTTCGTATCGGGCTGTAGATTAAGTTGTTTTGCTTTGTTTCTCGATATAACGGTTGTAGTGCTTGCGGTGTCGAGAAACGCCCGTGAGTGCTGACCGTTAACGGAGACATCGAAGTAAATGAAATCTAATTCTGTTGACCGCCTTGCGAGTTTAAAGTCTCGCAAGTGGTGGTATTGGCCTGTTCTTCCGGAGGATCGGTGACGTTCAGATGGTGTGAGAATGATTTTGGGCGCGTATTATACGCGTTTCGGCGGTTGTTATTATTTGGGCACTGGCGCTCCCAGTGAAGAGCTGCTGAGCCGATGATACCGTTTCGACTGCATGTTCGGCACGGCCAAGGGGGTGTTTCTCTGCTGTCCAGCCGTTGTAGAGATCGAATATCTATTGGCGGACTTGTAGTTTGCGACGCATATGTCGGCTCCAATTGACTTTCCTTCCTTCCGTTTTCGATGTTGAGTGCAATCCGAAGCCAATCGTCGAAGGTTTTCGGATTCATCGCGTCTAATGTGTTTCGATACTGTTCCGGCATTCCTGCCGTCAGCAGTGCAAGTGCGCTGTCGATTTGATCCTCATTTAGGTATTTGCGAAGCAGACGCATCTTCTCTTGTGCATAAGTTCGAACAGTGTCTGAAGGCGTCATCCGCCTCTGTTCTGCGGCCACTGCCGGTGCAACAGTTGCCGTTCCATAGCGGGCCAAGAATTTGACACAAACGTCAGCCCATTCGAGACCTCTCATTGCGATCTCATCGGAATACCACTTCAAGGCATCTCCCGACAGATAAGACATTATTGATCTCACTCGTTGTCTGTCGTTCAAGCCTTCAGCGGCACTCTCGAACAGTTTAAGCCATGTTTTTGGTTCGATTTTCGATTCGCTGCCAACAAAACGCTCGATAAGCGACGCGCGACAGAACTGATATAACTGCGGGTTTGTATAGTCGGAGGTCATGGACGTCAACTCCACGTTATGGTTGCTTTCGACAGTGGTTTCGGTTGTCTCTCGGGTAAAGTCGTGTGTGTCGTTGATATCGTTTGTAGGCGTTCGAGTGGTTGGGGTCTCCTTTAGTGCGGTCACGAGTTCTCGTAGGGAAGCGTTGAAAGATGACGTTATGTCAGTCTTGACTTCATTGAGAGCTGCGGCCAGTGTTTGGACGGTAAACGTCGGCATTTCAGTCTTTTCTGGCGAGTGCTGACGTGTCCTTCGACTTCGTTTTGACATTAATTTGTAGTTTTGCGATAAAATTCGCGAATTTTATGAAAATCCTGCCGATATCTGCGCCAAATGTGATGATCACGAATGAGTGGTCAGACGTAAAGTTGAAGAATAGTTTATTAGTAATTAGCGAATAAGACGTTAAGAATACAAAAGAAACCGTTAGTTATATGAGAGACGGTTGGAAACGGAATGAATAGAAAACAGTAATGGATTCGAATTCAAACGGTTAGAACTTATAGATAATATCACGAGACGGCGATCGTCTCAATATAAAAAAAGTATTGAATCGATAAAGACTCCAATTTTCAATATAGACATGAATTTGCAAAACTTTGAGTTCATTCTGTGCAATATTTATCGGATTTTATTTTCGATGAACTCTAAAATATGAATCCAAAAAATATTGGTTTCTCTATTCGAGTGAAATACTTATTATCTGACATCAAATCTTTTCAAACGACAAATTCTGTGCATTTCTGATGAGTTTGAAAAAATTTATGCGAAAATCCATATCAAAGGTAAACCGATTCGGAATCAAACTTTAAATAGTGTTTCGCGAGTTTTCATTCATTATTAGAACAGTTTCTATAGAAACGATTAGAAAAACATTCATTATCTGAATGTCTTATATTTTGATGGAACCAATTGATGATTTACATCCTTTTATTCGAACAATGCCTTAAGGATTAGATTCTATGAATTCCTAATTTTTCAACTTAAGGCTTAATTTGATTGAATTTCAAATAAACTTTTATTCGGATGGATTGTTAAAAACATCTTACAACTCCGTTTTTGAACTTGCAAGTTTATATTAAAATCACTGTAACATCCACCCGTTGATATATGAGTAAATTAATCAAGAGTGAATTGAGTTCGGTTTTACGATTTTTTTTAATTCAATCCAGCTAGGGCAATTGAGACTTGAGCGAAGTCTTCACTCAAAAACTGAGTTTAAGTCTACCAAAAATTAATTCAATTTTTTATTTCCTAAAGAATTCCTTTGACATCTAATTTTGTAGCGTCCCTTTAAATTAGGGTTTTCAAGATCATTTTGTTTACATTTTGCAAATAAACTTCTTCGAAGTGATATTAATTTGAAATTTAGTAAATATCATATAATAAACAATTGCTGACAAACTTTAAACATTGAGATGAGCGTTGAGTTTTGCTAACATTTGCAACTGTGTCAGTTTAACAACTATTCTTGAGGCCATCTTTTCTGTTCTGAAGTCTAACATAAATTTGGTTCAAATAAATTAGACTCTTATTAATGGAGAGGGAATTCACATAAATTTGAAACTTACTTAAAAAGAAAATTGATTTTCATTTGTATTCCATTCGAATAAAAGATTATTGGATTTATAAAACATCAGAAAATGTATACAAATTTGATAATAAGAACAGAATATTCAGAAATAATTCATTATAAATAAAATTTAGTAAAAATCTATTGATTTGCCCAAAAAAACATTATTTCAATTGCTATTCAAAAGTTGTTTCATTTGCTGCAATGTTTGAAATATTGAATTATTAATGGGCTTGAATTTAAAATATCCCATTAAGACTACAATATTGTCATTCTTGGAAATGAGTGATAAATTGGATATTCGACAATTGTATTCTGTGATCCCTGAGCCTTTATCTAATGAATCTGTTGAGAATGTGATTGTGTGAGAAGTTAGTCCATAATTGGTTCGAGAATTCATTTGAAGTCAATTTATTTGTCGTCAAAAAACTGATTAAATTATGAGATTTATGCTCTCTTTTGAACTAAAAGTATACAAAAGACAAAGTTCTCAGTAATCTTATTGACAGCCATTGTATTAGTCTTTTCTATAAGTCTTATGCCTTACAATGTTTTATATGAAGCAAACAATAGTGAAAATATTCATTCATTTTCTGCTTTCAAAAAACTTTGTAAGAATAGAGACTTTTTTGCATTAACTCATCTGAAAATTGCTTTTTTCGAGCAATTTTCGAACTCTATTCTAGGCTTAAATGGCTCTTAAATTCTTCAATGTCTGGCAAACTCTGACATTTGAATTTCGATTTTAGATTTATTTACTCAGAAAATTTGAGCTAGGAGCATCTAGTATCTCGTAAACTGCAAAAAAAATTCATAGTTCACTTATTATATGAAAGATGAAAAAATATCATTTATTTTTCATTCATTTCTTGAGACTTGGAATCCCTGAACACAACATTTGTTTTTGTCGTAAAATTTTTGTATCTAATAAATGGCAGTCAAGCTCTCACTCTATTCACTAAACAAATAAGAGTTGTTTTCATATAATTTTGGTGAGAAATACAGTTATATTCACTCGATTGTGATTATATCCCGAATACAAATGTATTTGTTTGAGCTATAATTAAGTCTCATTGATCGAGGTAAACAACTCCCTGCTTGGCAATCTTTTATTTCTAATGTCTTCTACTTTAATAAGAATTTGAGGCAATGCTTTATCTTATCATTAGTTGATTTAAGAAATAGTTTCTTAAAATGGCAACAAAACCATAAAAACATAAAAAAGAATAAAAAATGGTTTCTCCAGCGATGAGAAGAATATCAGGCCTTAAGTTGTGATCTTAATTATGTCGGCCCTCGAAGAGTGTGAACAGTTCTCACACTAATGTTTGTTGTATTGGAAGCAATGCATCGAAACGATTGTAATAACCATTAAAATAAATGTTTATTTCGATCCAAAATGTAGTCAATTGTTTGCAAAACAAATAACTCAAACAAAGAAATGGTCATAACTTTGATCAATAGGTTATTGATAAACGAATATTAAATGAAAGAAATTATTTTTCACCCCAAACCAGTTTGTTAGGAGAGGGCAGAAGATGTAAAAAAAATGAGACAATAATTGGACTTCTATTGAAGTTGAGGGTAAATAAATCAATTTTGGATCAGACGTCTGATTGTATTCTACAGTTGCTTGAAATGTTTGATTTGGTTTCAATTTCTATTAAATAATACCAAAGAAAATGATACAAAAACATGATTTGTTTGCTGACCTAGAAATCAATTGATTGGATTTTCTGTTGTTCACATCAATGAAATTGCAACTTTCTCTTGGTTAATTAGTTGCTCGGCTTATTGTTCAAATTTGATAGATTCCAGACTTGATATAATTAGTGTCGAATCGTATTTATGCAGAAATAATCTATTTTTATGCTTCGCGTGTCTTCTTGTCAGAGATGTTCACAAAAATGACAGATAATGATTAATTTAATTTGTACATGGTTCTGTAATAAACATGTTCTTTGTTACAAATTTTTATTCAAAAAGTTAGAAACACTTGAATTCCCAGATTTGAAACTGAGTTTTGACGAAACTTGAAAGAACATCCTCACCGTTGTAGGCTTTACTGCAATATTGCAAGTATCAGGTTTTGATCGGAATAAATATTAGATGAATTCCATTAGAATATTGTAATTTCAATATAAATTGTTATAAAAGTGTCTCTCTTTCTGCCATTTGAATAGACTCTCGGAATTTGTATTAATATTTTATTTGAGTATTGCTCACAAATGTTAATTTAGTGCCTTATAGTTGTTATCTTTGGACTATTGATCCACTAAAAGACAATTTATTCATCAAAACTTTTATATAACCAATCAAATTTAATCTTTTAGATTCTGTTTGTGTAGTCTCTCTCTCTCTCTCTCTCTCTCTCTCTCTCTCTCTCTCTCTCTCTCTCTCTCTCTCTCTCTCTCTCGGACGTGATTCATGTCTTATTGCTTAAATTTATCTGGAAATAAGAGAAAAGATGTCTAAAATTTTATCTGTGGTTCCAGAATATGATTATTTGAGTTGCTATTCATCTCACGTTTAATGTGTTTAACTTTGAATCGAAGCGTTGACTTCACTCACAATGTAATCAAAGAATTGTTTGATTAAACATTGATTTGTTTGAACTTTAAAGCGTTGTTTGAAATCTGAAGTGCTCTCAAACTTGAAATACTTTTAAATCAAAATCTTTCCCATTCAAGAAATGATACCCCAAAGCACGTCAGAGATTTATGGATTGATCAGAGATCACCTTGCTTATTTGTATTGAAAGACAAACAAAAGATTTTTAAGAAATATCGAAATAAATATATAAAACAAAAAAAGCTATCTTTTAACGAAAAAATCCAATTAAGCGAACATTAATCAAATTAAACGTTTGTTTGTTCTGAAGATTTAGAAAAATGATTTCTTCATCGATTTTTTCAATGATTCTCATCGTGTCATACATTAAAGGTCTGTATTTTCTCTACAGCTTATTAGTGACATATTTTTTTTATGTTTAATTAAATAATTTGATCTGGCAATTTAATGGTGACTTTTACAAATAGACACTTCATTACACTAGTCATACATTTCTCGCAAAATCTGATTTCTTATTCGAAGTTGAGTTTGAAATTCAATGTTTTTGCAATAATTTGCGCCAATTTTCTGCTTCTCTTTTCTATTCTCTTAACAAAAACAAATTTTATACAAAACTCTGGAAAAACTAATTAATCCGAAGCTTTCGCATATTTTGTTCGAAAATTTGCATTTAAATCCGCTAGATCAATTAGTGAAATTTAGATTAAATTATAAGCGGATTTAAAGATTAAACAAAAATTTGCTAGTTGCCAAAAATTGCTGCATTGCTCAATTTAGATATGATTTTCAATTGAATGACATTATTTACTCTGATTTGATTTCAGAAATGGAGTCAATAGACTGTTTTAAGTGCACATCCTCAAACGGCAATAACCGTTGGTGTGAAGACCCCTTCCACAATAACTTTTCTTCGACAATCCTTCATTCTCCCTGTTGGGCTGGCAGGAAAAACAGGGATGGTATCTTTCCTGCAACTGCTTGTATTAAATTAAGCGGAAAGTTCGGTAAGAATTGATTTTGTTTTGAATTTATTTCAATTTTATTGAAAGTTCAAAAATATTAGGAAAATTCAAACATTTTTCTGACTTTTGTATTAAAGGGTAATAAATGATAGATTTCATTGAATTTTGTTTTCATTCAATTTAAATCTGAGTGCTCTGATTGACCCAATCGGCTATTTCTAAGATAAAAATAATAAACTTTCCTGAAGTCAGGTCTAAAAAAATATTTTTCAAACTAAATATTTCTTTCAATTAATTCAAATGTCAAATAAGTTTGGTTTAAATGATATAACGTTTGGATAGAATTTAATTTATTTATTCTTTTTTATCATAAAATATGAATCAATAGAAAAAATGTTTGTTTTCTTAAGTACTTTATTATTAGACGTCTCAATGTTTTATACATATGTTCTTTAAGAATATTCATTTGAATGAGAAAACGATTGTGAGCTCAGCCTAATGTCAATTATATTGATTACAGACGACACCGGAGAGTCTATGATTATTAGGGATTGTGCTCTGGATAGCGGTTCGCTAACAATCGACACAGAAATAGTTCGAAGTATGTATGGACTCTACCAGATCCTCCTATTCATTATTAAATAGCTCAATCAAATGAATTAACTTGAGTTAAGTGCAAAGTCAGTCCCTAACCATTACCTTTACTGACAATGCTCTTACAGTTATTGCCATTCTCTCTCTAAAACAAACATCCATAAACCTATTTCCAGAGCACCATCGAAATTTAAGCTATCAAGATGTTTTCCAATTTCAAACTTCTTGTACCATTTTATAGCTTAATGCCTCCTATTTCTTAATTAGTTAAAAAATTTCAAAAAATTACAACAAACATCTTGATAGCTTAAATTTTGATGGCGCTCTGGAGATAGGTTTTTGGATGACTGTATGGTTTGTCTCTAATGGAAGACAATGAGACAATGAGTGCCAAATAACACGAAATACCCCTTTAATAGACATTACATTTAAATTGCATCAAATATTTAAAACAGATATAATTAAAGCCCTTTTAGTGATTCGGTTACTAATTAAAGAAAGTTTTATTTCTTTAATATTAAATAATTTAATTAAACGTAAATTTGATTTATTTTTTCACTTTATTTCTGTAGTTATTTCTCAAAGAATAAATTAATTTCAACTATTTTTCATATCATTTATCTTTGCAAAAGTAATTAGAGCTTAAATAATTTAAATTAAAATTGATCTAGTGTCACATTGTGGCGGATTCTATTTCGACCAAAGATATGTTCGAGGATGTGTACAGGTTTGGACATTCAGTTCTCAATATGTATTCTGTTTGAAATTCAGTATTTTGATTGCGTAAACGTCTTTCAAAAGATCTTTTTTAGAGCAGATTTAGATCTCAATTTGAAATTTTCAATTAAATGCAAATAAATCGTCGATCAAGTCTCGGTCCAATAGTTATCAAGAATTCCATCATGATAAATCGATTTTATTCTTTTGTATTTGATTGCAAACATGAATATCATATGATATGACATCAAATTATCATAATTTCTATCGAAAAAAGTATAAAAGCTCTGAAATAAATATTTATTTTCTCGGTGTTTAGAATTTTAACGGTGTTATATCATCGAAATTCTACATTGATGACATAACATTTCATTATGAGCAAGGTTATTCTATTGATGGAGCTGAAGCTTGTTTACTCAATCAAAATATTTTATTGCAATATTTACTTTAAATTCATTAAAACTTTAGAAAATTTTAATGATATAAAACTTAATTTGCATTTTATAACTGATATTTATTCCGATAGTCGTGTTTTGAAGACGCCTGTAATAGGATTGACACCAATTTTCAAATATCATCGCTTTTACTAACATTTATAATAACATCCGGTTTACTAATGAATCGAAGAAATCAATTATATTAATCACAATTCAATTTAATTACAATCATTTGTAAGCCTTAATAAGCCTTTTGACAAAAAACCGATTAATAATTGGGAGGAATATCACAATCGATCGAAAGTATATTTTTACTGATTATTCAATGTTTAACACAAATTAATCAAAAGAACAAAAAAGAAAATATATAATTAATGGTAGATTTTGATAGATCATTTATCAATCAACTTCATTTTCAACCATTTCAAACAATTATTTACATAACCTTATTGATATGTTATCAATGTAATTTTTATTAATTGATTCCATTTAAATAAATATCTTCTCAATTTCTCCGCTTTGATTGCACTCCGAAAAGGCTTTCTTTAATGCAAATCTTTACTTGACAAGAATATTGAGGAAAGGAAGAAATTGGTCATCCGTTTGGTGATAGGCGGACCAAAGCCTGTATTTATTTGAATTCATATAACCTCTTGAATAATGAATTGATAGAAGCGGTCAAAGTTTGTGAAGCATTAACACAACGTCTAAAGAAAGGATTCATAATATTGTCTTTACTCGCATTGTAATGAAAAAGTTGGCAGTAATTATGTATAGATTATTACTTTTGGTTATTCATCGATTTTTTCTATCGTTAACACAATAGTTGTCCCTGCTCCTACTGGTTCAAGGAAGTAAATATATACCACAAGCAAAAAGTATCTCACCAAGATGAAAATCACATGATTACAAAATTCAAATCACTCTAAAATCTTTATTTCAAGATACAAAAACTATAAACTTGGTATCAAAGGAAAACTCATTTATTGTGCTATATAAATGAAAACCTATATCAGAAGAGGAGAACAGGAGAGGAACTGATGTCTAAATATAAAATTTGAGCCTAATTTATGTACAGAAAAAAGTTGGTTAACAAAAGTGTTTCCATTAATTAAGGATTAGATTAAGTAATTGAATTCAAAATTAATATTCAGTATTGAGATCATTGGCTTTGATGACAGACTCTAGTCTTCGATGAATACTTTCAATACACTTCTCAATGAGTTCTTGTGGTATATTCTTCCAGGTCTCAAATATGGCATTTTGAATACACCGTCCAATTGTAGAACTACAGAGATCTATAAATATTGACCACTTCGGGTGCATTAATAACAAATCCTTGTCTTCTCAGTCAAGTTTGAATCCGTGTTATTCATTCATTGGGATCAAAATGGTGAGTTACCATGGATGATCAGATTTTTAGGGCTTAAGTTCTATAGAGTATACTATAGGTTAAAGTGGTATGTCTGAAATGAACCCCTGGCTGTGTCTGATTAGCTTATATCTCAGAGTTTGTTCATTAGGCTTCTATACTATTGATTGTTGCAAGTCTCCAATATCTTGTTAAATCAGTAGTTTTACGCAATACATATAGATTTCAGAGAATTGAGGAATACTCGAAATAATTGGGAATTTATACTAACATTACATTTAATTAATTTATTCTGAGCTCTAATTATAGCGAAAGTGGGATCGAAAAAATTTCGATCAATAAAATTATATGATGTGAACATTAATTCCCTTATTCTTCGGTAACACAAAGTTTTAGCCATTATTTGACACATAAATTATGAATTAAAACAGATGTGAGCCAACACTTACTCTATAAATCCATTTCCACTTTAATTCAATAAAGAATTTGCTCTTAAGTTCATAGAATCGATAAATACAATAGAAATGAAATACTTTTACTGTCAATAAATGCATAATTCATTTGTATCTGTTTTGTAAACCAAAGATTCAGTCACTGAATAAAACTTCCATTTTTATGAATCTGATTGCAAAACAATTCAAAGAAGACTCACTTTATTTTGTGTTTCTATTTTCATAATTATTCTCAACGTTTCAAAAGTAAAACATTTAATGATTTCAAAGGATTTTATTCTCTTTTTATAGATTTCTTTAAAAGTCTGCAAATCAGGTAATAATAGATTCGAAAAAAATAATTTTTACTATTAATTAGAGGAATAATTATCGAAAATATAAATCTCATTCATATCAAAAGATAAGATTATCGCTCAGCCGATTATGGCTATTATTGATTGGCTTCGTTCGCTCGTAAACCACTAAAGTTTGGTCACATTGGATACAAACTTTAATGATATGTTTAAATCTTGAGAATAGTATTTCTGGTCTCAATTTTATGGCAATTGTTTGGACATAAAAAAAAAGATTCAAAGAAAACCAATTCTCGAATGTATTTTTGAATTCGACTGAAATGTTTACTAAAATAAATGCACAGATGTGTAGAGAAAAGACATTTTGCTTTTTGTATGCATTATAAGCGAAGTATTGAGTTTCTGCTGCGATTGTATTGAATCCCAGGTTTGTTCTATAGATTCAAATTGAGCATGGAATTTCTATAAATAACTTTATCATATCAAAGAAGGCAGAATGAAGTGCTCATATTATTCAGCTTTCAATTTTGATAAGTCACATGAAGCTGAAAACAGTTGCTTTATTCAATTTAACGTCTTTAATGTCTTGTTTTCCTCTCTTTTTATCAAAAATGATAAAAACAGAATTAAATGCAAGAAAACAATGTTATGCTCGAAAGAGCAGCCCTGGGTGCAAACAACTTGCAAACAAGCTTATGGTTATTATCAGTGCATTGAATTATATAATTGAAAAGTCTCTCTAAAAGTCCTTAAAAATGAGTCAAATAGTCTCTTATTTTGTCATTTCCATCATTTTTGGAGACGTCATGAGGGGGTAAAAAGACTTATATAAGTGATTACTATTAAAATAAAACGAGAGATATCCCAAAGTAATTAATATAGGAATAAACCTTCGGTTAATAGAGTGAAAAACTATCTTAGTTTTAACTTGCACATAACTGATAATTCTTGAAATGTTATAATGCAATCTTTATGAATCAGAATTCTCAGTGAATATTTCTGACCCTTCTCCTTTTTCTATTCATATTTTATGACATATTTTGCTACTTGTTTTCAAAATTAATAATTGAATCAATGATTATAACATTCGGTAAATATTTCGATCAAAAACTCAGAAAATGCTCTGAAATACCGTTAATTTATAGCTCAGACCCTAAGAACCATTTAATAGTCATATAGTCTCTAACGCCTCAAATAGCCATTTATAGACACTTATAAAGTTTGGTAAAGTAGTCCTCAGGACACGATTCGGACGCATACCGATTCTTAGAGCCAAGGTATTGACCGCTGAAATAGTCTAAAAGACTTTATTTCAACGTCTGGTTATTATAGTGAGTAATTCGGATGAATTCTTACGAACTTTTAACCAAATTTCTACAAATAAAGTTGAAAGTTGTAAGAGTAATGTCATATTAATTTTGTATTAATGAGAATCCAGGGCTCAAACGTAATCATAACATCAAAAATAACGACAGGTTTCCTCAATTATATACTGGGCTCTATTTGAAGAGGGATTTCGCTTCAAATCATTTGATATACTTTATAACCAAAAATATCAATTTATTATACAATTTAGACAAATGTTTCATTGCTTTAAACGACACATTCGCTGAAAAATTTTAAATACAATTCATTTCAGTTATCGATTCGTATAAAACAACAAATAAAGGCCTGAATTTGAATGGAATAACGGTTATAAGCAAGCATATTTAACAGTTTTATAGTCAATGGTTAACAGCCAACGGTTTGAAGCAATAAATGGTTTATTTATCGTCATATTATAGACTGAATTTTGTTGGCATTAATGAATGGTTTCATCGATTTCTTAAAGTATTTTCCTTCGAATCGATCTTTATTTCAAAATTTGATTTCAGATGAGAAGAAGTCTCAACTGAATGACAAATCATTGAATTTTAATATATTTACATAAAGAATATTATAATTCATGTAAAAGTAAAAATGGAATTTAATTTAAACTGTTGCTAGTTCAAAAGCAATTATATATGCCATTTGTCAGCAATACATCTAATGTCATGAAATTTGACAAATTATTGCATAAAAATCCACTAAAATAAATAAAACAAAGTTATCATATCTAGATACAATAAAGTATGCATGGACATTTTACTAAAACGAATCGATAACAACAAAACTTTTCTAATAAATGAATACTTTTAAGGATAGGCCTGGAGTTAGCTACTAAATCACCATCCTCATTTCCAATAATGGATTATTTGTTGCTCAGCGGTAGTATTAATATCTGTTCGTCAAAATAATCGACAATTTTCTGTTGCCTTAAATTTCATGAAATACCAAACAATATATGAAACTAATTATTATTATTATGAGAGAGAAATGAAATAAAATACAACAGAATATTACAACTCATATAATGAATGAGTTATATATTGTGTTACAAAAATGGATCACAAAAATAGGTTGGAATCGATTAGTTTGACTAAAAAATATTTTTCATTTTTGCCTTTTTTTGTTAATATATAACATAAAAGTAGAAATCATTTCAATGTTTAGATTCCGAAGTGAAGAACATTTCAAAAATCTCTATAAATGTTGGAAACCTTTGAAGTCTATATAAAATGCTTTCGACTCTATTCATGTCTTACGCCTGCGATTCGTGTTTAGATTCAATCAATTTATGTCAAGTGTCTGAAGAGTATTAGTTTTTCGAGTTATTAAACTTTTCAAATTTGAATTAATTCGGATCCTTTAGGCGTTTCATCTTTTACTTCAAAAAATACTTTTGTATAGAAATTTGAATCGGAATCACATGAATAGACATTTTTGGATAAAATTCAATCAATAGATTCCATTTATGTGTCAAAGGATATAAAATTTGAATTTTCTTTCAATTAAATTAAGTTTCTTAAGATTAAGACAAAGAGCGACACATTAGTGCTATTCTGTGCTCAACAATAAAGACATGAATTTATCGATTGAATTAAATGATTACTTCTAATAAAAATAAATACAAAACTCTTCGCAAGAAATGAAATAATTAGTGAAAAAGTAATTATTTTTATTAATTATTTAATGATTTTTAGTTTCAAATATAGATATTAGAGTCAGAAAATTGATTGAATTGTTTGACACAATCGACGATTGCTTTGGGAATAAACTCTTCTTTCAATGGCTTTGATTGCATTTCTGGTAAAATAATTGAAATACAATTGATGTCAAAAACGAGACAATACTCGAAGACCGAAGATTCGATCAAATCGTTGAGCATTTTGGGCGCCAACATTGGCCTAGACTTCAGTTCAGAAGGAATTATACGCCAATTGTTTTTATTAGAACTCAAATAAGTGATGATATCATCGCTGGAATCGTCTTTCGAAAAGTCTTTGGATATAATAGAGACAAATGGTTTGGTCTGACATTTGGCCAAAATTTGTTTCATAAGACTTGAAACGGTTTGAACCAACAAATGACTCTTAAGGTTCGGGTGATTGGCATTGAGTCGAACCCAAACTGATGTCTCATTAATGGCCAATATGTGACAAATACTGGTCTTATCGGTTGCACTTCCTTTTACTGACCCGATTGGTGTCAAGTTTTTGCCCGTTTTGTCGTTTTTTGCTAAACTCACATAAATTTTATTACAATTAGCGTTGAAATTATTGATGACATTGAGGACGACATCCACTTCAGTAACGATTTCCAATTCTTCGTCGGATTCACTGTCAGACCAATAGACGGCCCGTGAATTCAATTCGTTGACTTCGCCGAAGAATGTATTGCCAGACATTTTGGATTAAAATCGTAAGTAATCAACGATTGAATGAAAAACAACTTAAAGTTTGGTATTAAAACCAATTTAATTATAAAATTGATTAAATAAACCGATTATTTGAATGAAGTTTTAATCAATTTTTTAACAAAACATCAAAATCTGTCAAATCATTGAATAATAGAAAAGAGTTAATGAAATAAATCACTGAATGGCAGCACTGTTTGCCTCCCATTCCTCCAATAGGTTTCCAGAATTGAGATTCTTATCAAGAACTTCTTGAGGATGTTTTGAAAAATGATCATGGTGATGATTGTGGTGCAGCCGATCAGCTTTTCAGTCGATTTTGGTTTTTCTTTATTTCTTTTGAAAATATTGAACAGAATTTTAAGTTATGTTTTGGCACTAAAACTGTTTCGTTGTTATAAACTCAGAGCACATACTTTTCTTAAACAGTTTATTGTTTTGCTCTTTTGTCTCAATTTTTTTCATCCAGCAATAAATAATTTTTTGGGTAAACTTTAGAAAATATAGTCCTCTCTTTGATAACTAAAAATAATAAGAGTCAGTCCATGTCTTCGCTAATGGTTTTGGAGAAAGTGTTGCTTAAAAAGCAAAACTTAATTAATTAACACAAAATTAGATCTATTCGAGTCGAGACACAGGAAATGTGCCTTATTCTGTGCTATTCTTTATTGAGCTATTCTGTGCGTTATCTCTGATCCTTATTAACATAAAACTCTTAATGAAAACTTATATCAACGGACTTAAGATCCGAGGCATTGATAGACACCAAACTTTCGCCCAAAAAAACATTTTCGCATAAAAATCGCATTTGATTTTTATTGAAATATTTGAAAAGTGAAGTGTATTTGACATTAAATTTATTCATTAAAATAAGAGCTTAAGTGAAAGTAAGTGAAAATAAGCACATTTTGCAATCGAAAAAGAATAAAAATTTTATTAACTCTCAGTTTCGAAGTTAAGTAATGAAAGAATTTAGAAAATGTGAGACTATTTCATAAATAATTAAGAGTTTATAAAAGTTTTAAAAATAAATATTTTGATGCCATTGTGTTCCTTACAGTGTTTGAGGAAAAGGCCTTTTGAGCCAAACTATTCAACGAGCTCTGAAACAAAGGTGTGTATCAATGGTGTGAATTTAAAATGCATTAAACTTGGCTTATATTCAAGGAACAAATAATTTGTGCGACAGAATCACTAAAAATAACTCAAATATTGTCTGTAAAACACTTTCCTTGAGTTGATATGATTTTCATTTCCAACAATTTGTTTTAAGCCATCAGTTGAGCCCAACTCACAGTAAAAGCGATGTTCTCTTTAGACGAGACTACAGATTACAGTCATATAAATCAAATGTTTTACACAAATCCTACCTTTTATTCCTATGAAGTAAGTCTTCAATTAATTCACATTTAATATGATTTTCTATTTTACTCATCATTTCGTTTCTTTGTTTTTCTCCATATTATTCAACCAAATATTAACTTTGTGTAAACGTTTGCAGAGTTACCCGTCTTATCAAACAATGATTGATAGTCTATGCAATTCATTCAATTGTTTGTCCACCGGTTGTGTAAACAACAATAAGAGTCCACAAATCTTTTCACCACAATATTTGTCTCAAATATACCAAATGGGAGCTACAAATCAAAATGAAAAAATGCCCACAATTTCTATCGGCTCTCCGCCAAAAGAAGGTAAGACTTGACAAGTGATCCAATGGATCCAATGTTTCTATGCTTACAGTTTTATAGCGCGCACACACTTATCGTGTATTTGTCAGGTCTTTAAATTCAAACCTTTCAATAAGAATATTATGCAAATGATGAGTGACTTCTCTTTTCAGGGTTAATGAGGTTTGAATTAAATAATGATTAATCACATCATCAGTTCAATTGGCTAAAGTTTGCTTTTGTACCAGGGTGTTTAGTTTCATATAAAATGCTTTTCAGCACTAATTATTTATAGCAATAATTAACAAATTATACGAATATTTAACACTTAAAAGTTAAAGTTTAAGACATATAAGACTTCAAATATATTTCAAAATAACAAAAGAGAGGAGATTTCACTTTATAACTCAATTTTTTAATTTCAAATTGAATCCAAAATATATGCTATAATATAGTTATAGTTATATTATGTTTACTCATTGAATGTCAACATTTTTTGGCCAAAAGATGATAAACAGAGAATCGGTTCAAACAAAATTTCACTAATGTTGTCAAGATGTGATCTTCAAAAACTTAGCCACTAAAGCATAGATAACTTATTCATATTAACAAAGGAGCAAATAAATTCAGTTTTGGATTTTCATCAGGTTTTTAAGATATAATCCAAAATTATTGTATTCTTAAAGATATGGAACTGTACTAAAAAATTATGATTTTAGACCGAATAGAAGTCAGTTATTAATTGAATGCCTATTTCATCCTTCATTAGCTGTCATTTCTAGCAGATTTTGCTTATCACCAATCAATTTATCGAGATTAACTTGAATTATTAGCAAGTCAAGATATTTTATTGTATATTTTCAAAAGGAGTGCTAATCAGTTGTGTCTCAATTTGAATGAATACGTAAATTATTGGACTGTA
Organism: Edwardzetes edwardsi; assembly: GCA_034693445.1. NCBI lineage: Eukaryota > Metazoa > Arthropoda > Arachnida > Sarcoptiformes > Ceratozetidae > Edwardzetes > Edwardzetes edwardsi. The sequence goes on along the minus strand of JAQFXL010000094.1, from coordinate 1,753 downwards.
ATTTGACTGAGATTTCAATCACTGATTGCAATTTTGAAGATTACGTCGACTTCGATGTCTGATTCGTTAGTTTTTCAAATTCATTAACTATTTGTGATAACCGACACCACAATAGATATAGCGATCGTTTGATCAAATAATTTGCATTTTCTCCCCAATCTGTGCACACATTCTCTTGAATTAACTTTTAATCGAAGACAGAAATGTCCTCAAAATCAGTGATTGGTATGCAATCAAGTTATGAATAAAAGTGAATCAAACATTTATTTTAGGTCTGACACCATATCAGGGAAGAAAGCGATGTTTTGGGGAATATAAATGCTCTAAATGTAAAAGGAAATGGATGTCTGGTAACAGTTGGGCAAACTCTGGTCAGCAATGCATAAAATGTCATCTTATGGTTTATCCTCACAAACAAGTAATCAACGATTTATTAATGTTTAGATTTATTGAACCAAAACTAATGACTGTTTTTGAACTCAATTGAATTGATTGGAGACAAGTGTTGAGTCCATTCACTTTCGTGCCAACACTCGAAAGTATGCGAAATTCGAGTGTTGGCACAGATATCAAGCACAATCACTTGCGTATAATGTGCTTACGAATAGGTTTTGATATTCCGAAAATGTGAAGAATTACTTAACAAATTATATTTTGATAGGAATTACAATTTGCAATCTGTGCAAGATTCACTCAAAATCAATTCATTAATACGTTCAAAACAACATCTAAAACATTCTATGAGAAGTTAATTCTTGAGCACTAGTTCTTACTTGTTGCGATTCAGAATTATAATCTGAGCCGTCACAAAAGCTTTCATGCCATGTTATTTTGTAATCATGCACCTCTTGTGACAATTTTATATGACCTTGCTCGCGATAATTAAGGTTAAAAAATAGTGAAGAATAGCTGAATTTTTGCTGAATAATAAAATGTGCTTTAAATGCATTGAAATGAATATAATTATCTAATTTTATGTTGAAAGCGACCACTAGACAAACCGGACGGGTTAGATGTCAGTGACCAAAGCAAAGAACATCCACAACATCTGTGCGAAAAATGTGCTTCCCTAGGTTATTATTGCCGTCAGAATCATTGAGTTCTTGCAAATGTTCCAGAATATAATTATAAATTATGATTCAACAATTAGTGGATTAAAATTCATTTTAACTAATCTTTTGCTAAAATTCATATAATTTTTAAAATTCAATTCCAGTAAAAAGTTGTAAGAATTGCTTTAAATTGCAATAAAATCATTGAAAAAATTAAATATCAAATCAATATTAAAAATCAATTTATTTTATTTGAAATTCATTGTTCGGATGACATAATTCTGGATTAGTCTCATGAAAGTGATATCAATCTTATGATTTCAATGTTTTTATTTAATTAATAATTAGTAATGTATTCATTGAATAAAACATATCTCAGTTTCAGACAAATATATCAATTCGTTGAACAATAAAATGATGATTAATTGAAATTCAAAGAATTCAAAGATATATTTGAGTGTGAAGTCAATCCAATAGAATAATTGTCTGCTAGAAGTTATTCACATCTAAATATCCAAGACGGTTCAATTAATTGTACCATCAGTTCTACAATCTATATAAATGGTAGACTCGACTATCGTTATAATCAAGGACTATTCTGAATGAGGGATACTAACGCAACGTTATTGGCGCAAGCATTTTATGATTTTAATCAAAATTGTTAATCTACTTATTGAACAATATTTACCTGAATTAAGATT
>JAQFXL010000093.1:0-33984 GCA_034693445.1 Edwardzetes edwardsi | reverse complement strand
TTATTAGTGACTAACTTCTCAGTCAAACAAAAATAAAGAAATCCATAAATCTTTGAGATTTTTACTGTGAATGTCATTAAAATATCATTCATTGCATTAGTTTTTAGATTTTGTTTTTCAGATTAAGTAAACTATCGATATGTGAGACATAAAAATCCTGAGGCGGACTCTTCTAATTAGTTTACATATCGTATGAGAGGACACACCTTTGGAGTCAATGGAATTCAGGTTCCGACACACTCTTCGTATAATATAAACAAAAATCTGAATTCACTGAATGCGAGAACATTTGGATTTCGAAGAAATCGAAACCAGTATTTCAGAGAATTGTCTTCAGATTCGAACTTTTCTTTAATGATTGAAAACGAGAGGAAAACCATTTGAAAGTTGAATACATTTGACACCAAAGATGTGAATATATTAAAAATATTTTTGTTTTTAGTTTTCGTGATTATTATATATTAAATCAAATGTATTGGTGTTTGGATTGCATGCCTTTCCATTATTATTCGTTTGGACCAAAAATCAAAGCACAACCTTTCAAAAGAGTAGTAACGCTCTGATGAATTTCTTGGTGTAGGACAGGTGCAACTCATTTATTTGCCAATTGATGACTACTGGAACGCCGTTTTCAGGGATAGCTTATTGAATTGTGAATCACATAATTGATAAGTCAATGGGAGACACAAAAGGAGACACATAATAATGTTGAATGAGTTCGCAGTTTTGATGAATTTAATTACAAACACATCCAGAGTTAAGCTCTCCTAAAAATCTGGGTTTGGCCTAAGCTTTGGTCTATTAAGAGCGCTAATGATGTTCAAAATATCACAAAAATTAAACTTTTTGAATGTAGGCAGAGGTCATTAATACCTGTGCTCTACAGTAATCGCGTGATTCATTGATAACGTGCTCTATTAGTGGACTAACGCACGAATGAATTCCGACAATGAATACTATTCCTGATGTTTGAAATGTTTGAACATTCAGTCGAGTAATGAATCGAAACAAACAAATAAATAAATTCCAAAAAGTTTTCCAAACATTTCAAACCATTAAAAAAGATTCAGTAAATAAAAAATAAATACTTTCAATGAACAAAGAATTACATTATTATTAATCATTTGTTAAGTTAAGGGCTATTTTTCAGTCACCCAATGACTTCTTCATAAGTAATTCACATCTTTAATGGGGCCTAAAAGGGAAAACCTTTTTCAGAAATCATGTTTGAATTTAGTGTTTATAAAAACATATAATGAAAAATGTTGTATCAGTTTATGCAATGCTTATGTGATGTGCGGCTAATTGTATGGCCATAAGAGGCTAACCATCACTAGAATCGGAGTGTTCGGTATATGGCGTTCGGTGTCACGCAAGTCGTGGGAAATCTAGCAGTTCATACATTTGATTGGGATTCAAATGGCGATATCAAAGCCGATCCAAATTTAGGTGCGGCTCCATATTCACCAAATCCCTAATGAATGCCACAATTATAGCATACGATAGCAAATGACGAAACTTTTTCTTAAATACTCCAAAGTTTTGCCAAAAGTTAATACATTATTACTTTTTTCATATTCTCAAAGGTTTTCAATTTAAAGCATTTGATTTGATTATCAATTTTTACTTTTTTCAAACATTTCGTAAATTCTTTTCCTTCAGATATTTTCTCGAAGAATATAAATTGAATTAAATTTTCTGACATTAATTATTTCTCGTCAGAAAATCTTTCAAAACATCTCATAGTATGACATAAAACAATTTTTGATCATAACTAAAGATAAACCGATAGCACAGCACTAGGAAAAGGAGGAGAGAATCAAAATTCTAAAATTAAAATTGTATTCCTTTTAAATGAATGGATCGAATTTTAAAATGCAAATAAGCCATAAATAATTTGAATTTTTCAGATTTGAAATATTTTTGGATAAAATCGTGATATTATTGAACTTAATTGAATCATTTGAAAAAAATAATGGAATGAATCGATTGAAATGTAGAACACATTCATTGGATTCAATTGCAGTGAACCATAAAATTCAATTCTAATGAATATTTCTATTCTCAGAGATGTTTCTAATGCTTGAGATATTCGACACTCAAATCTAATCTTAATATTTCTTTTAAATGCAATAAAATTTAATGTTTCTCAAAGTTTGTAAAAAATTAATGAATTAAAACCCAGTCTTAAGGAGTGGTCATTTACCTCTGGCTTCGAAAATTGTTGGGCAATTCACAAGTATTTCCCACTATATGAGAACATACAGTAATGTAACCGAAAATACTTTACTATTACTTGTGCTCATAATTGCATATTATTTCTGAGAATAAGTTGAATTAAAGTTTAAAAAGTTGAATATCGTTCACAAGCATTGAGTTAATTGTCTTAATATTAATTACATTTTATAACAAACATTAGTCGCATAAAAATCAATGAAATGAATGGGATTTCAATTGAATTCATAATTGGGTTAAATGTCAGACAGAGTTCGTGTGAATAAAGAATAAAATTTCCCAAATATTTATCGTATGAAATGAAAAATAAAAACAAAATAATTTTTCATTCTTTAGGATTGAATGGGTGTTACTTTCCCATCGAGTACCAAGGCACATTTCTGATCCAAACACAGGCATCAGGTGCTGACGGAGGCAGTATTGTTACCTATTCAGAAATTACAATAGAAGCGGACGCAATACCTCCATGGGGTCGATGCCATAAACGGAGGGGCAATAATGTCATCCTTAAAGATAGCACTGGAGTTGAAGACTGTATGCGTTGCTTTCACCTGACTATGAAAACCCCGAATGTCATTCAATTGCATACAGAAGGTTAGACTCATTTTCATTCATATTTTTATTTTTCAATTTCTATCAATATTTTTATAATTAAACTTTTTTCATCGTTCAAGGTTTGGCCCGTTGTTACACCAATGAGGACGCAGCCAGAGCTACATGTCCTCTAGATAAAGATGTGCTCGAGAAGAAGTTCAAAGAAATTATGCTCTTTCGTAAGCAATTTGCGATCAATTTTTATTCCAAGTTTAGTTCTCGATATGCAGTATATTTAAGACGAGAACATAAATTATTTTGAATCACAAAAAAACAAAAATTGAAGAATAATCTGAAAGTGATTTTCCCAATAATACATAGATTCAGTTTAGAGCACAAAAATCTCAATTTGAGAAGACGTGGGCGCGACTCAAACGATGTAAAATTTAAAGTTCGGATGTGATAGGGATGTGATATATTAGTGATAAGTTAATGCAATTTATATGAACCCATGAAACAAACGCCGAACCAATAGATACAAACCTAATGGCTTATGATTTTGAGTCTCTCTCTCTCTCTCACTCTCTCTCTCTCTCTCTCTCTCTCTCTCTCTCTCTCTCTCTCTCTCTCTCTCTCTCTTTCTCTCTTATTTAAGTTAAGTAATAAAAAATAGTTCAATTCTCGAGGAGAAACTATTAATAACAAGTCCTTCACAAAACTATCACCACTTTTATTGATAGTTATCTGAAATACAATTTTCGAGTTCTTTGGGCAACTTATGAGAAGCGAACTCTCCCTTGAATTTAAATTTAGTTTTTTAATTATTACTATCATTACTATCATATCATTATTCATTGGAATACGATGTCAGACAATATGAGTAACATTTTGGGGGTTTATCTAAATGTTTAATTTATTCACATTTTGTCGATATATTCCAAACTAAAGCAGATTTTTTTAAAAACAAATTCCTAACTTTTTTTTGATAAAAAAAAATATTTGGAAAAGAAAGAGAGGTTTGCGCTCTCATACAACACTCCTATAAATTGTTGGCTTTTATGCATAATTCAACGTTTATTAAAAAATTTATTGACTTATAGTCTTATATCTTTGAAGAAAACACCGAATCTAATTAGTGAGCCTTCACATGTCCGGTAGCTTTGCATGAGCTAAATGAGTGAAAGCCGGTGCTTGCCTTCTATTGTTAAAGTGGGTGGTCCTCAGTCCTCACCACTCATTATACAGAATATTCTTAGAAAGAACTTGACTTTTGTTTTAATAGTTGTTATGTTTATAAACTGTTTGGTCAACATTTCAATACTCTATTGACAGGTAAACACATTCCGGGGGGCTTACAGTCTGTCGAACACGTCTTTTGCCCTTTCAATGGAAGGTATAGATTCACTTATATGGCAAACAACGGCGAACAGCACTGCGATCAGAACTTCTCCGAACTAAGCAACTGTCCGCACGGCAACGCATTGGGAGCTAAGTTCAGACAGTGCTCCTTTCCCACAATGGGTGAGATATCATTATTTGGCTGATTATTTCAATCAAATGATGGATTTGTTTGATGGCTTTGATGGCAACCAATTCTTATTGATTACGTCTTTAATAGACATACACTTTCTTTGTTTGGGTGATTGGGAAAGTCAGAGCGGAGATCGTTATTTGGCTTTAATGGATTTGCGTGAAGAACCAGAAGCAAGACCTAAGTACAGATGTGGAGTGAGTGCTATATTCCATGTTATTGTCCCAAAAAATCCCCTCAAGACTATTGTTTATTTTTTTCTCACTGCTATTACACTTCAACCAAATTATCAGTGATTTTATTTCTTTGAATGGGAACCGCCGTATGTGATAGTGAAGCGGTGGTGCCAATTGTCACTCAATCAGTCATTTGAGTAATTACTCTGCATTGCACTCAATTTCGTGGCGAGAAATTAGATTTCTTAGCAATTTCTTCTTTGTTGATCACATGTCTGTATGTCTATATCTGTTCCACAGTTTGAGAACAATATGTTTGGCATCTTAGGGAAGAATTTTCGAACTGATTGGTTAGGCGTCTGTATTGCACTGACTATAGTCCTGAATATTTTGGTTTATAGAATTACTGTAAGGTTTGTTGGCTTTTCGCTTGGCTTCAGGTTTGGAATGCAGTCCACAATTCAGTTTCAAATAGAGTTTGTCTGCCATTCATAATATTCATCTGAGAGCACAACCTGAGCACAACTATTCCAATATATTATAGTATAGTATATGTGTTCCGCGAAAGCAAACAAATAATAATAACAACGAACAGTCATCTCTTGTGAGTAAGCTTTGAAATAACAGAGCGGCGAACACTTCCCACTTGAATTGACAACTCCAGAGTTACATTGAGTGCCTGTACTATCAGTTCTGAAATGAACTAGAAAATGAACAGAAATTCATTTTAGCCCTAATGTAACTGAATCTGAGACTAACAACAACTCAAACCATTATTGAATACAATATTTTCAGACTAACTATCGTTAAAAGCCATTACAAGACCTCAACAAAACAAAAACAATTTTAATGAAAAACTCGAATTTAAATACAATTATTTTGATTCTCTCTTTTGCCAGTTGTATAACGAAGAACCGAAGACCGGAAACATTCACGTATCGCTATCGGCCGACTCGACCTGCAATACTCAATTGACGAGCGCCACCTCTGGCTTCGAGTCCCTTATATTGACTCCTGGTAAGTTAACACACACACACACACACACACACACACACACCAGAGCTTGTTGTATAGAATTTAGACATTTATACTTCAATTTACTGACAAACAAAACAATTGAGAAAATAAAATAACAATAAAAAAGTTTTGGCGAAGATTTCGATTGGATTTCATTAATTGAATCAAAATTTTATTTCTTTTATTTAGTGCCCAACAAAAAAATGCCGGCTTTGGTTGAGAGCTCCAAATGCCGGTTCCCGGACTGGATGCAAGGCAAATGGGAGCGGTCTGCTATCGATGGCAATCGATTTATTTTTCGGGATGAGTCCAATCAATTCCGTACAATCACATCGCGATGTGTTATGAGACAGAATAATACTCCAAACGACAGATTTATTGTTCACTCAGTCACGCACTGGTATTACTGTCTTTATATTTATCTACTGAATAAAAGTCAAGTTTTGTTCAAATTTTAATGAAAATTCTTTTGTCAAATATTAGTGGAGACGAAAGTTATAATTGTGTCTGGATGAAACGCCGTTCCCCTAATATAATGGAATTCCAATTCGCCGACATGTCTAGTGATGTGATGTCTGATAACTTATGTAATGACAATCAGTTCACAGCATCAAACTGGATAACTCAAGGCAGTGAGTCTTATGTCTTACCATTATTTTTGCTATAATTAACTCAATTTAGACAACAATTGTATTCTTTTCTCTCAATTGTTTGTCAAACGAATAATTAATTTCACAAAAGAAACCATTGATTACATAAGTCTTTATTTTATTGTTTTTGTTCTTTTAACCGCTGCAGAAGCGACACCCGTTGCCCAGTCCACCTCCTGTCCGATTACTGGTGACTATAGTGGAGTAGTTCCCGGCACTTCTGGCCTCTGTGCAAAAGTGGCTTCAGATTGCAATAACCCGGACATTATGTTCTATAGCGTCAGCAGTTGTGAAAATAGAACCCATGTTTATGAAGGTATGTACTGATACTTATTTGCTTTGATTATACATTCCTCTCATCCATATAATGCTTTTCTGCCATCAATTATCTCTTTTCATCTTTAATTATGAAAAATAATTTTCAAATTACATCCAAATATTTAAGTTTTCATACAAAAGAAAAACGAGCGAACCATGAAATCAATGACTATTGAAGTTATACCTGTGCTGTCGAGTAATTATCTTTTAGACTCTCATTAATGTTAGGAGAAAGTGATAGTCAGTCGTCGGTCGTTTGACTACTCTTCTGATGCAAACTAACAACAGCTGTAATGCGGACTTCATTTGATTGCAATTTATTACTTCAATTATATGATAAAAAAAACTCAAAAAGTTTTTCAGAAAACTTCACAACTTTTGAGGCAATGAATAAAAAAAGTTCAAAAGTTTCTTCAATACCTGTATATAAGAGACTAAACATTTTTCGTTGAATTTCTTTTGAAGCATAATGAGTGGTTAGAAATGTTTGAAAAGTGAATCTCAACTTTTTGTTATAAGATTTCGATAAAAATGATAAATTCAGGTCTTTTTGATTTCAAGAATAAGAGCAGACGATTGCGTTCTGTCAGAAAAATTGGAAGAAAGGCAAAGAAATAATGATTTGTTCAATAGTTTGACTATTTTTCAAATCCTCTCTTCTCTAGTGTTTGAGAGATTGAACTCTCATTCGATTCCACATTTCTGTCAAATTATTTTCATTTATTATAATTTATTAGTTTCTAATGGATCTGAAATTTTGTTGATCTATAGAAAGAGAATATCGTTGTCTCGGAAATTGGGAAGAGGATGGTGTGCTCTATACATACACACAAAGACGAGATATGCCGGGACACCAGTGCTTTGTAAGTTCACTTTTCTTATCATTATTTGATTTAATATTCGAGTCTCTAATGAATTACTTTTGAAATATATTTCAATCAAAGGCTGGAAAAATCTATAGGAATGGAGACGAAGCTTTCATCAAAGAAGCAGGAGAGAGTTGTGTCAGGTATGCCTTCGTGTGAGACCACCCCTCTCACAGTCAATTAAACCAATACTTTTATTTTTACCGTATTCCCGCGCAATAGACGACATGTCGGTATAGAGTGAGGTTGAGGATTGTGTCGGTTAAAGTTAGGGAGTGATAAAATTTGTGAAATTTGGTAGTTCAGAACATATTAGGACAAAAAAGATTAAATTGAGGCATTTTAAGCTAATAGAATGTCTTTTTGGTGATCATGAAGGCGATTAGGACTTTATTTCTGATTCTGAATCAATTGTTTCATTGGTTTATTAGAATGTTGTATTATTTTGTCCCTCATCCTATACCAACATGTCGTGTATTGCGGGGGAATACGGTAATTCTTTACTTACAATACAAAAGTCAGAATAAATTTTCTCGAAGAAAACTATTTACGATATATTCGTTAAATAATTATCAGAGACTTAACGACTCAATTGATCGATCAATTGATGGCTCATTTGTGTTGATTATCACACTTTCAATAACTTTATTAATCAATTTGTCTCATATTTCTAATCATTCATTTGTTTCTGTTTTTAGAGGTGAAGATCCCCTTATATTCGGAATGAAAATCACAAAACACGGTATTATAGCTAAAATCTAATCAATTATTAAGAGTTTAATTACTAATTGTGTTAATAGCTTCGTGTCCCCGACAACCTCCTATTACATCCTATGTTCCAATTAGGCCTAACTGGCAGATAAAGCCCGATAAAGGGTTTCCAATGCCCCCACACCAGCCATCAGTGTATCCACCAATCAGGCCGTTGCCCGCTCCGGGTATTAAACCTATTATGCCATCAGTACCGCGACCGGCCATCACAAAAGATCCGTATTGGTACGACGCCGATACGCAGCCCACGACCAAATCGTGGCGCCCAAACATTTCAGGTCTGTTTTCAATTCTAACCTCTTTTTCATTGATTGGACTAAATGTGAATTTTCTTCAAATAATAGATCGAAAAATTGAATCAAAAGATGAGAACAATATGTCTTCTCGACTGAGGCCATGGCTTCCAATGTTTTTATTGTTAATATTGATTCCAAAATTAATTTGTTAGATATTTTTTAGAATTGATAAACAAATATATGTTTTGTTACATAACTAGTCTTTAATAGTAATGACAATTTGCTGACCACTACTCAGAGCTTGTTTTGTAAATAGTTTTCTCGATTTAAGAATCAGTTTTAATGACGTTTCAAATGAGGCTTAAAATAAACAAAAAATTTCTCTAATTTAGTGTAGAATCCAATTAAGGCTGTGATCTAAGCTTAGTTTGAAACTCAGGTCTCAAAACTACATTAATTACATCTAATGATAGGCTGATGGCTAACGGGTATCAACAAAATTCCCTCGGATTGTGAAAAACAAAAACTTATTTCATTATCAAGTTTTAGCTGAAAAATAAGCAAATTCTCAAAAAACAACTAAAAATAAAAGCCATAGAAAATACATTTAATGAGATAAACCCTAAAGTGTTGCGCAAAACCAAAAGGAAGTTCATCTGATCCCCAGAAGTCTTAGCGGCCATCAGTCATATTCAGATCAGAACTAACGAAATCATATAATGATAATAAACTAATCAATTCTTAACTTTTATTGTATTTATTTTTTATGTATTTATTTATATTTTTGTAGAAAAGTTTTATATATTTTGTAAAATAACTGAAAAATAAATTAATTTCTTAAAAGAGATTTTGATATAAAATAATAAATTAATAATAAAAAGAAAGTGAAAGCAATGGACAGATAACACATAAATCGTCGGTTTTGACGACCAGATTGCAAGAGGCGGTTGAGACGATTGCGTCCACCCATAAGGAAACCTAAATTACTATCAAAATCGTTGTCCTGAAAATCAAAAATTCAAACATTAATCGATTTGATTGAGATTTTAAACAAAAATATCTTTTTATGAGTTATGGCTTTCGAACGGAAATGCCTGAGAAAAGCAACAAAAGTGAGACCAACCCTATCCTAGAAATACTTTTAAAGAGAACTGAATCATACATTCTCTGCAATATCCGTAACGAAAGACGTTATGATATAATGGATGTGAATATTATGGATGAGAAACAAATGCAAATAATTACCACATTATCTAATAGTTTGTTGTGTTCTTTGGTCTCGACTTCGATGTCTATCGCGTACTGAAAATTAAAAAACAATTTTTGAAATTAAATGCATTAAAAGATGTCTTAATTAAATCAAAAGATTAAAACAAAATCAAAATCGATTTGAAACGAATATAAATCAAAAGACATTAAAAGTTGAGAGAAATATGAGTTTATTTGAGCAAAAAAGTGCCTCAAATTAGAGTTTTTTTCCACTAAAAAATCTTTTTATGAAAGAACCCAAACGTGACTTAAAATAAATAGTGGAATAAGTTTAAGACTGACCCGACTCTAACTCTAACACTATTAAAATTTATATACACAACAAAATTTTGAACAGAAAAACATGAAATGTTTTATTCATAAATTAATTTTACGCTTTTAATTGATGGCAACTGAAGACCACAACTTAAAAGTCATTCAGATTTATGGTATGCTTTTGGACTCGTTTTTACTGTTTTTCGACGAAATCTATTTATTTCTTATCAAGCTTTCAAACATAGAGTATATAAAAATTATTTCTTTGAAGCTATACTCGACTTTAGAGCGCATAACTTTGTGCTCACTTCAAATCAGCTCATTTCAAATGTATCGCAATTTTCGGCGAATAAAACACATTTAAATAATCAGACATTAAATCATAGAAAACGATATATTGCTGTGAATGCACTCAAGAGATCAACCGTTGAACACATCCACCAAATTAGTAATCATTCAATTAGAATGTATGCGACCATTAAATTCCAACCAAAAGACCAAAACCCAAATCCCATTTATAGTTATTAAGCCATAATAGGGCTGCAAACCGGTCCCCAACCATATTCTTAATATATTTTTTCAAATATCAATCGCAAGAGTGGCCATCAATTTCGGGCCATTTTCCTCAATCAATTCAACTCCAACAACAAGAGAATCATCAAGATCATAGTTATCAGTAAGGAGAAAAAACAAACTGAAATTTACGAAGCTGAATTGCTTGGCGACAAAAAGGGCGGAAACAATTAACACAGGTTTTTTATCTTAAGGAAATTCTTGGAAAAATTTCTATACTAACTACAAGTATTTTACTCCTGTAGGCTTCAAATGTACAAGGTGATTTTAAATGAAATGCGTTTTAAAATACACCAGTTTAAGAGATGAAGAATTTTACTTTTTTCGGGGGTATATTTATAAGAAGAGCAAAATTATTCTGAAAATATGTAAATCTTATAACTAAGAGGTCTTTCCGTCATTTATTTGAAGATAATTTTAATATTGAAGTCTGCATTTGGACACAACTTTCCCACTCGTCTAATAGAGTCACTGTATAATTATAGCTCAAAGATCAGGGAGATTTTTACGAAAACCCTAGGGGAGGGTTAGGTAGAGATGAAAAGGCAGATAGAAATTGCCGGCCGACCAACTTTTTCGGCTAAATCCGAGTTTTCAACTAATTCTCAATTTGTCTTCAATTCTCTTTAAATTCAATGCATTTTATCAAATGGGTTGAGTGGTTGAGTGCCCCCACATTTGATAGACACTCGACAGTTAGATCAAGTTTTCCAAGATTTTTCGAATTAGGTGGTGGCTTCTGCTCTTGGTATCGTCTAATTATCTTTCACTTTTTATGAATTTTCCACTTTAATAAAAATAGCTCAATAAACCCAATCTTGGAACTAATTTTGAAATCTAAATGGTTGTCCATATCAAGTGACACATAACTCATGCAGCATAAGCATGGTGAAATAAACAAATGATACAATTGCTGCCAAAAACCTATACGAAAATATTACTTGGGCAATTAATAGTAACTTATTATTATATTTGAAATAACCACGATGACTTGAAGTTGGCGCGTAATTTGAAATAATTTAATAGTCATAAAACTTGAGGGAAATGTCACTCAAAAGTGACAATTAAAGCCTTTTTTCATACATTTAATGGATTAATTGATAGATGAATTCATTAGATAATTAGAGTAATAATGAGTCAAAAATTAATGTTTTTATTTACATTTTTAAGGGACGATATTTTCTGAGCCAAGCGTTCAGTCCGTTGTCTGTTCTCTGATTCCAATAAAGTGTTTGTGTTTGACATCATTCGAGTCTTGTCTTCCGATTATTCAACTGATTGAACAAAAAAATCTCCGATTTTTATAAAACTTTATTTCATTTGACAATTATTTGGTAGGATTTCACCATTTAATGTCTCATCTCTGTTGACAATTGATTTCCAAAAAAGGCGTTTTGTCGGCTGTAAAATGAGAGAGATATGCCTTTATTGCAAACAAATGGCAGTTTCTCAAATACAGTATAAACTTATCTGAAACTCAACTATATTTCAAATACAATGTATGAGTTATACAAAAAGCTTGTAATAAAAATGTGAAATTTTTGAGTCCACACAATGATAGTTATACGAGGATTGAGTTCTCACAACTTATAACGTTGTATATTAAGTTATATTTGTCTAAAAAGTTTTGGGAGAAGTGTATAATATGTAAGACTGTAATTCGAGGTATTGTTTCCGTATCCGTAATACGTTTTCCGCCATTTTTAACATAACAGTCGTATCAATGATTGACTCGATTTGAAAATAATAATAAAAATCAATTGTTTTCTTAATAAAGCAATAAATTGACAAAAGATTTCCAAAAAATATTTATTGATTGAAATTAACATTAAATTCAATACAATTTTATGCAATTTTTCTCTACGATTGAAATATTTGTGAATTTAAACATCAGTTGAAAGTATTAATCCATAAATTGGTTACATTTAAAGGTAAGCAAAAATTAATTGTTTTTAATTGGAATTTGGTTTTGAGTTTTAGTTTCGTTTATCAATCGTTTATTTAAATTGTTTTCATATGAAAAGCAGTTATTAATCGTTAAAATCAATTGATTTCACATCAAATTGGATACAAATTCTTAACAAATGTTTTCTCGAAACGAATCGTTTTGAAGTTGTTTTCAAAATAAGGAAAAACAGATTTTTGACTAATTTTTTATTAATTTTATGTTCAAACAAATTGTAAGCAATTTTTATTAGTATTTCGTGAATACTATTAATATTAATAATTGTTTTCAATTTGTTGTAAATATGAATAACATTTGAATTAAGATAAAAGTTATGAAATATTTATGAGATTTACAAATATCTGATGTATTTGTCTTTAATTAAATAGTAATCGCAATCGTATTGGCATTGATTACAAGTTCATCGATAAGACAGTTGTTTGACTCAACCATTAACTCCATTGAAGTAAAAATTTGGTGAAATTTTGACACAAATATCCAAAAATCGGTTTTTTGTCTTTTCCTGGTTTACAATAACCGCATATTTTGTTAATAATTAATAAATCGTTTTCACTATCGGTTGAAACGCTTCAAAACAAAACGTTTTTATAATAATTGGTTTTTCCCTCATATTATTCGACATATTATTCAACATATTATTCAAAAAATTTTATCCATTTATTCAACGCTTCAAATAATAATAATATTAATAATTAATTGAATCCAAAGAAGACATTATTTTTATCAATGAATCGCTTTTTGTTATAATTTTTGATTTAACGCTCAAAACGTTTTTTAGATATTTGTTATGAAAATTATTGTGAACTGAGTTCTCAAATATCTCTTAATTTTAATGATTTTCTAATTAATCTAATGATTGGCTGATAATTAGATTTAACGCCTGAGCTATGATTTATTAGCGAAGATTTTTGTCACTATTTTTCAATTTTTAACTCAAATACTTTTTAGGTCTTATTTCGATAATTTTTTACTGCCTTTTGATAGAAATGGTTTGAAAATCAGTTTATTTGAAATAAGTGTCTTAACGGACGACTTTCGTAGCAACGAATCGTTTTTACGTTTATTATTATTTTGATTATAATTTACTATAATTTCAAACAACTTATTGAGTCATATATTCGACAAAAATCAATATTTTTATATTCGGTAAACAATTGTTTTACAAAACGGTTCTAATTTGAAGACAACTTTCGACACAAATATTGTTTAATATTTAACTGAAGAGAAGATCAAATCGGAAAGACTTTTAAGTCAAAGAGAATTGTTTGGTCCGAAGTCCAGACGAGACCTAATTATGGTCTTTGTTTGGCAGATGTAATGGAGAGCCCGAACGCTCCGCCCGCCCACGACTTTTTCACACCGGCTTGGCTTAAATTACCCGACCCTCAGGTCTCAAAGAAGAGCTCTTCGAGTGTCAGTCCATTGTCACAATCAGCAGAGACTCCACTCAAACGCTTTTCCAACAATTATAACAACAGTTGCCATCGGAAAGAGTTGAATCAGAGTCCAAACAGTCTGTCCAACGGTTCGGTGGAATCACGCGATCGCTTTAACAGTAATGACGACTCATCTCAACATTATTTAAGTTCACGCCATAACTCATTCGGAAGCGAACAGCAGTTCAATAAACCCAACCCTCAGGTCATCGGAAGCAATGTAAACGGATTTCGCAGCAAAAAATACATCGATTCGAGTGGACGCCCGCCCTATCGGCCCGTCGCCTATCGCGACAAACCCGTCGGATATCATTCCAATCCAAACACTAAACCCAACAGAAATACCGACACTTTTAAACCGAATTTCAATTCGATAAAGAAGTCGTTTAATAAGTCATCCGAATATAGTTTAGACAATGAATCGCACGACAAGAGTGTCCCGAACGAAGAGAACTGCAATGTCTTCAATCAGGAGTTTCCCTCTTTGGTCAATGAGGGACAGAATGTAGGACCGAATGATAATTCTTGTTTTCATAGCGCGTGGAGTAACCCAACGAAGTCTAAAGTCTTGAGTACATCAAAGAATTTCCAACTAATCCATAGCTCTGTCGTCAACTTTGATAACATCGAAAACAGCACCAAATCGGACGCAAACGGCGCCTCCTCTTCTAAACGCGCCATCTCTTCAGCAAAATATCGTAACATATCTTTGATGGGCAAAGGAAAGGGTGGTATTATGAAAGAGAACGCCATTTACTCGCGAATCCAACCAATGCTGACCAAAACCAGTGCTCATTCGACGACTCCTGCGATGGAGATTCTTGTTAAAAATCCTAAGAGACCATCAAATTTCCTGAAAAGCGATTTTCTTAATTCTATTCGAAACGATCAGAACAAAGACAAAGAGTTGGAGAAAGACTGCAATCAGTTCGAAGAAAAGCTCGAAAAACTTGAGATATCACCGAAAAGTCAAAACAAGTTCGAAATTTCTGAAACTGAGACCAATTCGGGCCTAAACTTCAGTTATGAAAATGACGTCAAAAACGCGCAAAACATTAATAATCAATACTTCGGTAACCAATCAATGGATCAAATGGAAGGTATGGGAGCTCTTTCCAGTTCTTTGGAAGCGGAACATCGTTTGTTGATGGAGTTGGGATGGAAGGCAGAACCGGACGATGACGACCCTTCTTATGCACCACTCACTGAGGATGAGGTGAAAGAATTCAAAGATCTCATAAACGCGAGAAACGGCTTCAAACGTAACACAACAACACTTTCCAACCAAACAATTCATTTGGATTCGAATCCTAAGAAGTGGCCGACGAGTGACGAATTGGACGACGAGTCGACCAGTAGTTCAGACGATGACTAATATTTAGTTCTTTTTTTGCAATAGTTGTCTAAAAGTCATCAAAAATCTAATGTAATAATAATTTTGAGGCAAAAAATGTAAATATTTCTCAGCTTTTTGTCATTATTTCACTCAAAATGAAAGGAAATAATAGCTTTCAAGCATTTCAATGATTATTGAATACGTTTTTATTAAATTAATATTAATGTTATTATTAAACAAAATGACAACAAATTAGCGAAAATATAAACAAACTGTAAGTTTGCTTCAAATGTTGATTCGCATAATTGATGTAAAATTAACTTAAATCCGATGCAAATCAAAATTTGGAGCAAAAGTTTATGTGATTTACGAAAAAACAAATTAAATTAAATTTAATGAATGAATAAAATTTTAAAATTATTCAAAACTATTGCAAATGAATCCGATTTTAACTGATATTCAAATGAAAAACAAATTAAAATGTAGTTTCACTTAATTCTTATGCAAAACAAGTCTGAATACAATTCAATAACTTGTGCTCTGAAACAAAAAATTGGATAAAAAATAAATTTCTTTTGAGTTCATAACAAAAGTGTTTTGATTTCTTTTCCGTCGTTTTAATAAATAGGAAGACATTAAAGATTTGATGATTTGTTTTAATTTTAGATTTAATTAAAAAAATTTAATACTAAATGTTTTGTCAAATCGGAGCGAAATCTATTTGAACATAAAGTTGTTTTACACCTATTTGTGCGAATATGCTCTGTGTGTGGCTCAGTATATATCGGGGGTCGGCGTAGTTCGAGACCTCAACTTTAACCGAACCGATGTATACTTCGGAACAGAGGGTCCAAAAGTGGGTCTCTTGAATGCTGAGAACACCTGTCAATTGAATGACCTGTTGTTTTGAAAACAATCAGTTAGTTTGGGATTAATGACAAACGTATTTTTGATACCCTTTGATAGCACCCTGGTAAAACTGCGTCCAATTCTCGGGGCGTTCTTTGCATTAGGACTCCGATCGAGTCTCTGAGGAGTGGAAACACACTTAAGGCGACCAGAGATGCGATGAACATCGAACAGATAGGGTCGGCAATCATCCAACCGAAGTATGACATGAGTAGCGCTGATATAATCACTCCGACACTTCCGAGAGTGTCGGCGAGAATGTGAAGGAACACCCCCTGCATTATTTGGCGGTGACTGGAATTTCCAGTGACTGGACTCGAATGGCTGTGATTGGAATGCGAGTGACCATCGCTGTCGTGGCTGTGATGTCCACCATTGTGAGAATGTGAATGATTGTGTCCACTGTCACCGTGGGAATGGCCATGGTGAAGTCCTGCCCCTCCATGTTGGAACACGAAAATGCCAATCAAATTAACGAGTAATCCGAGCACTGATATGAGGAACAGTCTCTCGTGTTTTACTTCTGGCGGTTCGATCGCACGTTCGACCGCTTCTGAGAATATGAAGAATGCGATGAATAAAAGAAACAAACCGTTTACGAAACCGGCGATCACTTCTGCCCTAACATATCTATTACACAAAACACCAGTCAATAGAGTTCTCAATTGAAGCTCTTAATAGACATCACCCGTAAGAAAATCTTTCATTGGACCGCCACTTAGTAATGACCGAAGCGAACAAACCCGCCAATAGGGCCGTGCAGTCGAAAAACATATGGAATGAATCCGATATTAAACCCAAACTATTGTAAAATCAAAAGTATTGAAATTGTGTTTAAATTGTCTCAAAGTGTGGTATATCTGACCTATTAGTCCATATGCCGTACGAGAGCTCAACGAAAGCAAAGGAGAGATTCAGTATTAAAAACATAAACAAATTCCTTGAGTTAGTGTCGGACCAAATCAGCCTAAGAATCAATTTTACAAACATTGAAGGGAACAGACTGTAAGTCATGTGCGTTCATAGTATCGACTTCATACCTAAACCATCCATAGATTTTTTCTTTGATCCTGAATACTGTGTATCCTTGTTTATAATGTTTATCATTTGAATGAACAGGTAACATTTGACTCAATGTTTGTCTAAGAGTTCAGTCAAATAATTTGTATTCAATTTGATGTCAAATTAAACTATTTATCGAAGAAAAAGCCGACGCATGAAAATAAGGTACAGCTGGCAGTAGTGGCAGTACTGGCAGTACTGGCAGTCAATCCCTCGACTGGCACTCACCACAAATCTCTTACAATTCATTTCGTCATAATATTAATCCTCAAAACACGTCATTTGTAGTGAAAAGTGTGGTTCTGTTGAACTCATGTGCGAAAGGATTGACTTCACTATAAGAGACGTTCATTTGTTTAAATCCCTTCTTTTGAAGAAGTTGTGATCAAAACAATCAATTTTTGACATAATTTATGGCTTTTATCACAAAATTGATTGCAATTTGATTACAATTTTCACAAAAAATGCCATCAAATTAATAAACCGGAGCCTAAAAGAGAGCTTTTTGTTGACTTCGTTGCAGTGTTTTTATTGATTAGATTTGGATTACATTCGACTCAAAGTATTGAAGAATGAAATTGAAATCAAAGAGAATCAGCGAATATGAGGTCTCTGTTGACATCGAAACTCATCAGACATTATATCTCTTCAAATAAGAGCTTAAATTCATTCAACAAATACTTAACTTTTAATTCAAATTTTATCCGCTGTTATCGGTTTACTCCCGAAATGTCTTCAATTGATCAACAGTTTAATGATCCGATCGAACCGTTCCGACCGAAGAGGGCTCTGGTTTTGGTCAAGTTTTCCCGGTATGAGTTCGAAAAGAGACGGAATCCCGGAGTCTCTGACGAAGAATTTGTAAGAATTGTAAGTCTCTGACAAACAGACAAAAAAATATTTGTCTGTAAAACAATTGTCTTATCTTTCAGTTGGAAAGTCGTGGCACTGATTATCAGCGACTGATATCTCACCACAATATTCACAAACAAAGTCGCGAACATATTATCACTTCTCTTAAGTCTTTCGGAATTGAGTCCAAAATTGTTGATCGAACAGAATATAACGAGAAGACCATCGATTGGGCTGACCTTATAATCGCTTCGGGAGGCGACGGAACTTTTTTGATGGCCGCCTCTAAAGTTAATAATCGCAATAAACCATTGATTGGAGTCAATAGTGATCCCAAACGTTCAGTCGGTTATCTTTGTCTACCGAAACGGTATTCCAATAATTTCGGTGAAGCTCTTCGTCTCTTCAGTGAAGGAAAGTTCAAATGGAAATACCGACAAAGGATTCGAGTGATACTCGAAGGCGAGAACGCAAACGACGAGCCCTTAGAACTCCATGAAATCAAACAAAAGAATCCCGAAAATAGGTTTTTAGAGCTCGAGTCGGGTCAGGACCGGAAGTCTGTCGAATCCAATGATTCCAATCGAAACGTTAACCGAAAGGTATTACCGTTTAAGGCACTCAACGAAGTATTTGTCGGGGAATCCATTTCTTCCCGCGTTTCGTACTATGAGTTCTCAATCGATAACAAAACCAAAACCAAACTCAAGAGCTCTGGTCTGACGATATGCACGGGAACGGGTTCAACCTCCTGGTTCTTCAATATAAACAAAGTGACGCCACAGTGTGTCAAAAGCCTGTTCCAAATCATCAATAGAGAGCTTAAAGGACAGAATTTGCCCGAAAATGATTCGAAATTTATCAAAAGAGTGGCCGATTTGTTCAACAATTCATTGATCTTCGATCCATCGGAAGTGTCGATGGCCTACACTGTGAGAGATCCAGTTGTGTTCGGTCATGACTTGGAACAGAGTCCGCGGGGTTTCGCCAATAATATATGCGTTAAGTCGAAGATGACGGACGCAAATATTGTTATCGATGGCGGACTGTCCTATAAGTTTAATGACGGGGCGAATGCAACTTTCCTTATGCTAGAAGAGGACGCCCTCAGAACTATTACTCTCGAAGAATAAACTTTTATTACGAATAACTCATTTCGTTTCAAAATTTGAGAATATTTTCATCATTTCTTCTTCGATTGGATGCAATTTTCCCGGAATTATGAGTGAGTGAAGGGGTTGTCCCAAATCAATGTCTATCATATGCTTCAATTGACACGACTTTATAGTTTGATTCTGACATCCAATTCTCGCCAAACCTATTACCAGAGACTCTTCAGTCATCAGATGATTGGGTTTGGATTCAATGATTTCCAACAGTTGTTTTGCCGCAGTGTTGGTCGTCATATAACGGGGCGGTTCGTAAACTACCTTTCCTTTCATCAAGGCTTCGATCGACTGTTCTTTTACTTTAATATCTTTAAACAAATTAAACGAAAGTTTTATTTTAATTAAACAAATATTTGAAGACTTTTTCATAACTGAACGCACTTTTTGTAAATCATTTTTTGTTAGAAATGTTTTCGTAAATAAATTGATTCAATAATTCTAACGTTTTGTTGTTTGCAATCATTTGGTTTGAGGTCAATAATTATAAGCTATGTCTTACCTAAGAGGCAGAGTGTGTGTAGACCTGATTTAAGGTTCGAACAGATTTTGTCGAAAAAGCTGTCGGGTTTCCAACTGTCGGTCCAGAAGGGAATCGAAATTATTTCTCCGAAATTATATAACTGTAGACCAGAGGAACTGCAGGCAGTGATAATCGATGCGTTGTGAATGACTCGGTGTTCAATACCCTTATGATGTGCCCGAAGTATGAGATCTGTATGTGTTGTGGCTCTGTTTCAAATTAATATAAGTATGAGTTTTGCATTGTAATCAACCCTAATCCTAATCCTAATCCTAACCCTAATGGGTCTCCGACTACAAGGAAGGCTACATCAGAATTGAGGGCGTTTTCAAGTATTACATCTGCTGTCTGTTCCACGAAATCTCTGTCCGCAACTATTACTTCGCGGCCATAAAATTCTTCCTTAAATGAGAACTAAATGATTGTGTGAATGAAAGGAATGGTTGCTTACGAGCGCCTCTTTGCCAACACTTAACATTGAAGTATAGGCTTCAAGAAAGACATGTTTGGCGTTCTTCACGATTTCCAAACCCTTAACACTAATATCTTTAGCGTCTCCTAAACCCAAACCAATTAAATACAACATTATTTCGGTAATATATTGGAGACAAAAAATAAGCTATCAGTCAATTACGGCCAACAAAACAACTTTTTGATAACAAATCTCGAAACAAATGCACTCGAAATCAAATTTACAAATTTGTCGGAAAAGACATTATTGATGTAAACATAAAAACATGTTTGGAAGGCATTAGAGGTGCAAATGCTTGTCGACAATCAATTCACCGGTTGGTTGGGTCGGATTGGTCTTTGGATTCTTATCCTTGCTTTGGCTAACTATTCATAAGAAGTGAGTGCAACCAACACTTGTTTTGCGAAATACCGTTCGGCTCAATGGGCTAACTATTGAAGACTGAGATTTGCTAAACAAGTCATTCAAGTGATGACCGGTTTTATTCCCGATTCCCATCTGATAGTTGAATGTTAGGCACAAATTCAAGTAAAATATATGAAAACGTTTTGGTCATAAAACAAACATTAAATGTGTTTTGAATCCAAATATTTATGTATTTATTACTAAATTGTTTTTAGATAACAATTCAAAAGACTGATTCAATTTTGCAATAACTGATCGCAGCATAAGTTTTATACAAATTATTGAATTGTGAGAAATCAAAAGTTTTTATTTGTGGCAAAAAGCTATACATTAATACACTAATGAGTGGAGTATTTGTTTTGGTCCACACCTTTCACTTTGACTCAATTGTCTTATGCTTTTTTGAATTGCCATAAGAAGTGGTTTCACCTCATTATCAACTGCAGAGCTAAGAGACCATCAATTAAAGAAGAATAATGCGTGAGATATAACACCAAATACTAACTTTAAATATCGTACACAAAGAGTCACTCATTTGACTCATTCATTGAATACTATTTTGGTTTTCTTTACTTTCATTCAATTGGTTTGAACTCAAATCCATTGTTGAGTTTTGGTCTCAAATTGTCTGAAATTTATTATTTAATATTTAATATTTAATTAATTGTTTCGTTAATTAATAATTATATTTTGAAAAGTGTTTTACTTTTTTCCTCATTTTCTTAACTGATTATAGTTTTAAATGTTAACCACTTTTGAGATAATAATTAATTAGTTAATATTTGGCGATAAAAGACTAGAATTAGTCTCCAATTCGTGCCATTCATTGAATCGACTAATTATTTTGATTAATGTGTTTATTATTGCCTTTAATTGTCATAAATTGCTTCTTAATTACTAATATTTTTGAGTAATTTTATCGATATTTTGGTTGAATTTTAATTGTTTTTATTGATTCCCTTTTTTGGTAAATATTATCATCAATTCAGAGATTATATAACTCTTTGACTAATCGATGGTTTGTTTTGTGTTTCCCTAAAGAAATGGCATTTATTTTCGTCTATAATTGATTTCATCGATTATTTAATTAATTGTTTGTCGGATTTGTGGACAAATCTATCGGATATTCGTTTGAAGATATTTATTACCAAATAATTGACATTCAGTTGAATTGATTGGTCACTCAAATCAAGAAGTGATGCCATTATTCGGAAAATCGTCGAAAAGTCCGTACGAACTGATTAAGTCACTGTCGGAAGCGCTGATAGCACTTGAAAAGGGAGACAAAAAGGCTGAGAAAGCACAGGAAGATGTCTCAAAAAATCTGGTTTTAATGAAGAATATGCTCTACGGAACCAATGATACGGAGCCGCAGACAGACATAGCTGTCGCCCAATTGGCTCAGGAGTTGTATAATTCTAATCTACTGTTGCTTTTAATAAACAATTTGTCGCGAATTGAGTTCGAGGCAAAGAAGGACGTGGCGCAGATCTTCAATAACATCCTACGGCGTCAAATCGGCACCCGATCCCCTACTGTTGAGTACATGTGTACTAAACCAGAAATCTTGTTCACTCTAATGGACGGCTATGAGAAGCACGACATAGCGTTGAACTGCGGTTCAATGCTTCGGGAGTGCGCCCGATATGAGGCTTTGGCCAAAATAATGCTTCAGTCAGAAGACTACTACAAGTTCTTCAATTATGTTGAGGTCTCGACGTTCGACATCGCTTCCGACGCCTTCTCCACATTCAAAGAGCTTCTGACGCGACACAAGAGTTTGAGTGCAGAGTTTCTTGAGTCCAATTACGACAAGTTTTTTGATTTCTATCAAAATCTGTTGAATTCCGGAAATTATGTAACAAAACGTCAATCACTGAAACTGTTGGGCGAACTGCTTCTGGACAGACATAACTTCACAGTTATGACCCGTTATATCAGTTCTCCCGATAACCTGAAGCTGATGATGACTATGCTTAGGGACAGGTCCCGTAATATCCAGTTCGAGGCCTTTCATGTATTTAAGGTGTTTGTGGCCAACCCTAACAAACCAAAGCCGATTCTGGACATCCTTTTGAGAAATAAGGATAAATTGGTGGAATTCCTCACTAAATTCCAGACCGATAGGGCCGACGACGAACAGTTCAACGATGAAAAGGCGTATCTCATTAAACAAATACGAGAACTGAAGCCATCAGAAGACCATTGATTGTCATTATTGTCATCAATAATAGTGTTTATGAGTTGATAACATTTTTTATTTCTTTTCCAAATCTCGATTTAATCTAATTTCCATTAAAATATTTAAATACAATTAAAACAATGTTTGGTCTGAAAGATGTCTTCAAAAATATAATAATAAATATAAATATATTATAAATAATTTTTTGAATTATTTTCGAAAAGTCTTATTTGAAAAATGGTTTAAATCTAAAGATATTTGAACTCATTTTTGGGAACAGTATTTAAAATAATTTATTTCAATCATTAATTTAGATATAATTGTAACAAAAATCGATGAAAAATATTTTATAATTTGTTTTCTCTGTTGTAATATATTTTGTGATTTGATTTTAGATAAACAAAAACTTTTGAAAAATACATTTATTTGTGTTTATTTCAGTCGTAAAAGTATTTGATCGACAAATCAATATTGAATTCTCTCACAAATTGTCTGAGACTTTCAATGTCCTCACAACTGATTCCATCGCAGTATAAGAGATGCAGATTCAGAGCATTTCTTCGGGTTATCACGATTTGCATAACGCTATCGATTGTAAACTTTTCGCTCATCTCATGAAACTCCAAATGAGATAATTGTTTCAAATGATTGAATGATAAGAGTTTGTCAATAGTGTTGTCGTCCAAAGAGGAACACCACCCAATTTTTAGGTATTCCAAGTTTTGGCAATAACCCAGAATTTCAATCAGATTAGTGGATGTTATTCTGTTTTCTGAGTGAGCGAATAGCTTCAGATGTCTTATACTTTTGAAAAGTTGTCCATTTGATCGATAACCCATTTTTTGGTTATTATTCGTTATTTGCTTGACATTTGTCACTTCGAGTTCCGCCAGATTTGGACAAAAGTTGATGATTTGTTTCAAATCAATTGTATAGATATTATGCAGTTCTAAATGATTGAGTTTGTGTCCAAAATTAGAGATAATTGCGACAAATTCACTACTTTTTGAGTATTTGTCGATATTATCGATGGATTCTTCGTAAGCGTTATCTCTGGTATTGTTTCTCAAGGCTTTAGTAATAGTAAAAGTGTGTAAATGTTGTAATTTAGATAAAGGGCTCAGACATTGAAAACTTGTCTTCATATCAATAATTATGTTGAGATCAGTCAAAAGCGGTGATAAACGGATTATTTTGTTTAATATGTTTAAGATATGATTGCAATCATTGTTACCAATCGTTGAAAAGTTTGCCGAATAGTGACTCAAATTGGGTAATATTTTCACTCCGATTGACGACAATCTGATTAATGCTGTGGTCAGACAGAAGTGAGGAATTCGTATGCTTTCCAATTTCGATAAGTTGTTTAATAAATAGACGATTGCCGTAAACGTGAATTTGGGTGGAATTCTGTTCTCTTTAATCATCGTCAATATTCTTAGATTAGGACAACCATAAGATTCTTTGCTATCTTTTTGACCGTTTTCGCCAATTCCGGCCAAACTTTGAATCGATTTATTAGAAAAGTTCATTCCTTGCAAATAAAGCTCTTCCAGATTTCGACAAAATTTAGAGATTGTCTCCAGAATGTGGTCATTCAGGTTATGGACATATAGTTTAAGAACAGTCAGACCATTCAAATTCATTAAACAACGACTTATATCACAGTTATTCCATGGAATCGAATGACCAAAAATCGAGAATGTCTTCAGAATAAATGGATTGGTATTGTCTGATATCAAACTCAATAATAAATCAATTCTCATTGGATAGACATTTATCCATTCTTTGAATTCCAGATGAATATGTCTGCAATGATGGCCATGAAGTTCAATCATTCGGTAGACTTGACTAATATTTGCGCCATTGACCTGTGCTTCTGCGGACATTTGCATGATGTCGTCAACGATCTCCACGGGAACATACTTTGCATCGATTTGTTTTCTTCTGTTAAAAACATTATTAAAATACCAAAGAAGACATTGTTTTCTGAGAGAGTTTGGCTGTTTGTGAGCCGGCATTTCCACTCTTTCCAAATATCGATCGATTCACCCATCAACTCAAGTCTCTCTCTTCTCAACAGATGTCTAATAAAAGATATTTTTTTGTTAAAATATCAATGAAAGCATCTTTTCAAACATTTTTGGTTGAAAACAATGCAATGGTTTGGCTTTTACTCAAAAGAGATGTAAATCAATAGAAATATAAATTTTTGAGTCGAGTCTAACAAAAATCAAATATAGACTTAAAAGTCAGTTGAATGACATCAAGTAAATTTTTCCTAACAAGGTTCCATCTTCCTACTAACAATTATTGATGTAGGTGCAATTAATTTCATTTTATATCATAGTTGGTAATTTAGAGAGATTGCCTAGTTTATGTGAATTTAATGAATCTTTGGAGGGAATTACTGATACAATGACTGCTCCTATAAAAGACTGGACTTTCTTTTGATTTTATTGATTTGAGAAATCGTTAAATCACTTCAAAACATATTCCCATAAAATTATTGAAACAACAAATTGAGTTAAAATATTTCACACGAAAACTCTTATTTTAATGTTTTCAATCGATTCTGGGCTAACGATCCGATCGAGTCATTTAATTAATTGTAGTAAAGAAAAGTAAAAAATAGATATGATTTTGCAGACATTTCTGTTTTAACACAATTTCTCACTAATCGGTTGTTTGTCATAAATTTTGACCCAAAACCATATTAAGTTTAAGTCATATTTGAAATGTGAAGACAACGAATGATAGACACCATTGAGTCACAAAATATTTGAATTCAAGTCAAATAATTAGTATTCGTAACCAATTGAAAAACACAATCAAAAAAAGGTATTGATTTGACAATCTTTTCCTTATGTCGTTTTGTCTTTTCTTTGATGGAGTATATAAGCGCCTGAGGATAGGCCGGTATTTCAATATTCAATATTTTACAAACTATTTCTAGTAAATTACATGTTTTATTCAATGCCGAAACCGTGATAATAATCAAACTTTTCCAAAGTGGGATCAATTAGAATTTGCAATCAAACTAGGTAAATAAAAGAGAGCTTTAAGCTGACACCTAATTTCTTAGTGGCCTCAAAGTATCTCTGAAAACAAAATAACTTTTGGATTGAAATACATTTAATGAAACTTTAATTTAGAGATGTTATCACTAAAAAGGTTCCCAATTTTAAATGCGGACTATATTTAGCATCAAATGAATTAATGGTTTCAATTTCCAAGAGATTTAATTCTCAATTGAATCAAAGAAATGTTTTGAGATGTTTGTTGTCGTGATTTCAAGATATGATATCTGTCTAAAAATGACAAATATTTTAAAACATTTGAGATTTAATGCGATTAAAATTTTTAATTTTGTTGAATAAATGTCGAAATTTGTTTCAATTTCTGAGTTTCTATTTCTATATTGAAAAGAAAAAACTTTTGCCGACATTTCTCACGAATCAAATTTGGTTCGCTTTATATGAAAAAAGATAAGATTTGAATTTAAATGACTCCTTTCGGCGGAAAAAATATTTGATTTCTTTATTGATGAGAATTTGGCGACTGTTTTGAGTTCAGCCGACTTTTAAATTGGTAAAACCTACTGATTGTCTGACACAGACTATTGTTTGATTGATGTTTTCTGTATTATTCAAGGCAATAATTATAATAATTTTGTTTTAACTATTCATAAATATTTATAAATTATTATTCCCGAAAAATTGGAAAAATTCAAGTTTAGCGAGATTTCCAAAGAGGGCTTATTTTTAGAAATCGATTAATTTTTATTTTGTTAAATAAACGTTTAAATTAGTTTTGGTTGAGTTCTGCCTTAAGTTTGAAAATAAAATCGAAAAGAGTAATACAATTAATGAATTAATCTTCGGTTCATTCGCTTAAAGTTTTCTTTTCTGAGCAAATAAATTGAAATTCAGTGAAAAACACTTTTTTGCTTCACTTAAATATAGCGATAAATCTAATTAATGGAAATTTGTTTTCGCGTTAATCATAACTCGTTTTATAAAATTTATATTAATTGATGAAAAATAATAGGTTTTTCTTCCAAGAAATGATTCGTTGAACCATTGATTCTATTGAATGAGAGATAAAACTATAATATATTGATATTATAAATATAACTCAAATTGAAACAGGCAAATCAAAATGAATTACTATCTATTATATATATGTGTATCTCAATTCTTAATGACTCTTAAAATAAATTTAATTTCTCACACATTCTGTGCTCACTGTAGAGATCAAAAACAAGATAAAAATATAGATATCACTCAATTGGCGTTCATTACGAATTAGGTCCTTAATCTTTGTGTGATTATAGGAGAAATAAAATTGAATCGCAGTTTGAATGGAAATTTATTAATTTTATTAATTAAACTTATAATCTCAGAGTCGATAAATAGTTATTACAATAATTGAAACATAAGAGGAGATTATCTATTGTTGACATTGGAATAGATTGGCACAGAATAAGCCATAGGACACTCCACTCACTACTAAACTAAAGGCGAAACTAAGTGCCATTTAATTAACGAATGACCCGATTATAAGACTGTTTGTGATGTAAATGGAGTGGAGTTCAGTCTGAGTGAGAGTTCTCTTTATTGACACAAATAATTATAATTATTATAAACAATGGAATTGAAAAACATTTGATTATATAATTTAGTGAAAATAGGAGCGATTTAATGTCGTTAATAGTCTTCGTCATATTTGACTCCCGACGCCATTTCACTATTGAAAGCTCCCAATGAAAAAGTTGATTGTGAGGGGTGTGCAGCCGCTCTCACACGACTGGCCGATGCTGACGAGCCATAACTGGGAGAGTTGGCTGAATTGGCCACTCGAAAACTAGCGATTGGAATTCCTATTCCACGGTTTGGATAAGAAGCGGGTTTGACTGCTTGCACCGGCCTATAAGACGACAGGGCTGATGAAGAGCCCAAAGACGAAGATCCTGAAGAGGGATAGTTTGAGCTAGATAACGATCCCGAGTACGAAGAGGACGGATAACTAGAGGTGGGTGCAGAATAGCTAGAGCTAGGTGCTGAATATGTGCTTGGTGCTGAATATGTGCTTGGTGCTGAATAAGTACTTGGTGCTGAGTAACTGCTGGCTGATGGAGAATATCCAGAATTAGACGAATACCCGGTGTTAGACGAAGGATAGGAGTCATATGAGTCGGAGTCATCTGAATCAGCATAAGAGCTCGAATATGAGGAGGGGGTTGAATATTGGTAGGGACGAGATGTCGGCTTCGGCTGAGCAGCTGTTGTATAGGTAGGCGCACTATATGCTTGTGTAGTAGTGGTTCTCACAGGTTGTGGCTTATAGATTTGTCGTGGGGCAGGTCGTGGAGCTGCTTGTGATCTGACTGGTGCGGGTGCAGGAGCCGGATAGGATTGGTATGAAGGGTAGTTATCGTTCTGTGATCGGCTGTTTGATCTTGGTGGCTCGTATTCATCAGAATCTCTATAAGAATTGTATGGCGAAGAGGCTCTTTGGGGTTGGCTCTGAGGCAATACTTGAGACAAGACGTCTCCACCAAAATCAAAGCCTTCCGGATAGAAGCGTTGGTGATATCGGATGCTATTATTCGGTCCCCTCTGTTCTAATTCCTGTTCATTGAATGCAACAATAGTTTTATTTGTCGTAAATTATTACCGCATTTGACATACTTTATACAAATAGTCGTTAACGACGTGAAACTTCGATGACTGGGCACAGATGTCTTGAGCTGACGGCACGCAATTCAAGTGGATCTGGTGGAAAACTGTGTTTTCCGGGCACTGCCAGCTATGTTTGGCACCGGCCACACAGTAGTGGAACACTTGACAGGCAACCCTTCAAACATCATTCAAAAATATTAAACTCAATTCAATATCGATGACTCAATCATACGTTTCGTCGGCATAATAGCCATCTTTTTTGTCATCGCACGCAAACTTAGATTCTTGGAGAAGGAGAGCCAGTCTGTCCGGTTTCTTCTCTTCTTCTTCTTCAGCGGCACGTCTGGCCTCTTCGTCATTTCGGTTTTGCTGTCAAAACAGTATCAGTTAATCTCTTGGATAACCCTCTTTTAAATTTGTTCCGATCAATGTGTCAGTCAATAGTTGAATAAACTTTATTCAAAAACGTTTTCTCAGTTGAGAATGAGAAGGGTAGGTTGAAATTGTTAAAGTGTAACTAGTTGAATTTATGCATCGATCTCATGAAAATTAATGACTCAAATAAACCAAAAATATCTCTTAAATATTAACGTGTAAGTGCCCTGATACACTTTATTGTCAAGGTAATATTCAGCATAACAACCTTAAATATGTGACAAGAATTTAAATGATTCAATTTAAACTTCAACATTTTGGGGCAATAATTTGAAATACATGTTTACATTATTAGTTCCGACTCTTAGTTTTGGTAATTATTTTGAATGATCTTGAAAATTTACATTTGCAAGTTTCCATTTTTTTAATTAAAATATTTTGCTTCAATAGTTTTCAAAAAATATAACGATTCGATTGCAGGGCTTCTGAAGCTAATGACTTATAATTATCACAATTGGGGTGAAAAATAGATCAGACAATTGCTTTGATAAGTTTTCAAAATATGTATTTATGTTTCAATTTTGGATTTCAATCTTTAAGGCAAAAAATCGATCAAATCTTTCAAACCTTAATTCAATTAAATTTTTGAGGAAAGAGTGTCTTAGGTATTGCTAAATAGGTTTTGATATAATTTATGTAATCAGAGTTGGCTTTCATATAAGAGACGGAAAATTGCGGAGCTATTAATGTTTTGGTAATAAATGAATGGAAAGCTCTGCGAAACAATTGAATTCATGAAAAGTAAATTCGGGTGTTTTCTGATAAAAGTTGAATAAGTATTACATTTTTAGGTCAAAAGTAAGTTTGGATACATTTCTAGACTCTCTCTCTAAGAAAAGTAATAAATGATATAAAATATGTATTAATTTAATAGTGAAACTTACGGCTGTTCTAGTTCTGGAAGCAGCTGCTGTTCCTCTGTATGAGGATGGCTGTGAGTTGTACTGTCCTGAGTAGTCCTCTGGATCGGCAACCGATGGATTGTAAGTCTGTGCGGCCGCTACTCTGGCAGTGGGATCGTACCGCTCAATCAGCTCTTCATATTGGGCTTTTCTGACACCAGGAAATTCATAATTAGCGGTCTGGTGGTTGGCCTGTAATTAATTGACAAGAGAAAAGAAATTATTTCATTTAATGGCTTTACATTTGATCCATGCAATTATGTGGGCAGAAATCCAATGAAATTCGTACAAACAGTTCCGTATAGAGTGAATTCGTTTTGCACTTACCTTAGGATCAGAATTTGCGGAAATTCTACGGAATTCGAGTCCAACTAATATGAATGTCGACAGAAAGACCAACTTCATTTTGAATGCTATATAAAATATACAAATTATTTAATCAAATGAATGTATAGTGTGTTCAGTGACACAATTCCTTATTTCGCTGTCATTTTTATCTTTGTTTCAGTAATACTTTCGGATACTTTTTTTTAGTCAACTCTAACAGAAACATAATTATTAGGATTTTACGACTCTTTCGTTATTACAAATATCACACATTTGTCGTTAGCACTCACTAACACTCGAAGTCAGGCACCACTTATTTCAATCATTATTATTGTTTGGTAACTGATTCTCAATCAGACAAAATCAGTGAAAATTGTTTTTTAACAGAAAGTGATTTTTGATTCAAATATTGATTTTTTGATAAAAAAAATGAGAATAGTTCTAAAATAGCTATAACTTTCCCATGAAATCTCTCTCTCTCTCTCTCTCTCTCTCTCTCTCTCTCTCTCTCTCTCTCTCTCTCTCTCTCTCTCTCGCTCTCTCTCACACACACACACAAAAGCCTACAAACAACCACTCTGTTGGAGAGGTTCCCTTTTTCTCGAGTCTAATAATTAAACTCTTATTTGATTGATCCTTTTTTATAAATTTTGAACAGAATTGACCATGTCAGTCTAAAATAAGCTTGAATAAATTGGTAAAAACTGATGCTTTCTTTGAAATCTTAATCGGCTTATAAAGATAACCCAAAAATAGGAGCAATTGTTGAAAAAAAAATTGAAAACTTGAAAAACTTTTGCAAACTTAAGAATAAATGCAAACAAAACCCACTTTTGCTATGTTTGCGGTAATAAGTAATTACTTAACAAATATAAGACAAACAATCAATGAAAGAGCATTTGAATAGTTATACAATTAATAGGTAATTAATAAAATTGATAATTAAAAACTTACCGGAGTGTTGTTGATTATCCTAATCAATTGCTATTGAAATTGTTTGAATGTTAAGCGAAGGAAAAGAAAAGTTGCGAAAACAGAGCACTTCCTGATTGGAGTATTGCAATGGTCTAGTGGTCGAGTGCACTACAAAAGTGGTTGACTCTCACCGAAATCAATATATTTTCTTATAAAACGACCACAACTACGACCAGACAACTAAAGAACTTAAATCGAAGTAAACGCCTTAACTATCATTACTTAAGTTTTTATAACTACCACTGCCAGCACCCGTTATTCGGGTTGGCCTACATTTGGATGGCATACGAACTTGTAATGCCTTCAAATAAGTGTTTGTATTACCAGCGAATCGTATGATCTCTGCGTTTGTTCTTAGTTTTAACCGATTTCTGTCTAATTAATGAAGTCATACATCAGACAAAAGTTTTTTGCTTTAATTGTTTTGCAAATCGTTTGAATTTATTCATAAATTTCGATAATAACCAAAACTATTGTTTTCTTTCGATATTCGATTAATTAAACGATTATTCAGTTTTTCAGAATAGAGATAATTATTAACTTTTATTCAAAGAGAAACTAATTTCATATGAATTTTAATTCACACCCTTTTAGTCCTATAAATACACATCATGTGAATAATAGACATCTCAATTGCATCATTCAGCCTAGACAGTTCCACCCTTCACAATAAACTAAATTGAGAAAGTGAGTTTTCTTTTTCTATCATTTTTTCATTTGATTTTTTCGAAAATATGTTTATTTGAATCAAAAGTATTACATTTTTTCTGCTTTACACCAAATAAAACTAATGTAGAAAATTGATAAAATCTATAAAAACGATTTATTTTGAATTGAAAACCTTTTTTCATCAAGAAATCAAAGACCTCAAAGTTTTCACTTCTTATGAGTGAATGACTACAAACTGGATGTGATTTGAGCGACGAATCCATAGCTATTAGTCAGAAAATATGGGCCGAAGAGAAGAACTACTTTTTATGAATAACAAAATTCAAGTAAATCGTCGGCGAAATGACTTAAAGTACGTTAACATTAACACAGATTAACATATTCGAGAAGTGATTAGCTTTTAATCTTTGAAGTTTTTCTCCTCCGGAAGAGATGTTATTATAATTTTTTAAGATCTGAAGCTTTTAATAATTTTTAAGTAAAAATAAAGTCATTTAAACTTCATTTAAATTCATGAGCTTTGGTATCATTTTTCAGACTTTGTTTTGTAAATTCAGTGAAAACTGGAAATTATTATAATTTTGTTTATTTAATGTCTAATTTGAGTACAGATTTTAATTTTGAGAACCCTATAAATATTTTGATAGCAATTTTGATCTTTTTCTCCCTAATTATAAAAATTATCTCATATTTCACGCTCTAATCTTTATCATTTGATAAAACCATTTTGTGGTTTCATTTTCACATTAAAAACAAATTAATCATAAATTGACTGAAAATTGATTTTATTTTATAGTTCATAAAAGTTTCCAAAAATTGTTTCACGTTTTCCTAGAAAAATAATTAAATGAACAAATTCTCAACAAATAATGAATTATTTAATAATTTTTTAATTGAAAACTAGAGTTCTGTCTATTTTTAACTGAACTTTTGTTATCAAAAAAAAGTTCCCAATCGTTATAAAACAAGAATTTGTGTTTAACACTAATTAAACATAAGAAACAATTTCATGAGAATTGTTTGCTTTGATTACTGTAACAAAAAAGAAATGATAAAAATAATTGTTATTAGATAAGAGATTAACAGAAAAACAAAAATCGGAATTAAATAATGGTTTGTTTGAGATTAAAGTGATATTTGTATGAAATTATTATACATTTTCTGATCAGATCTTCAGAAATATCGAAAAGTATAGACATTTTGTGAGTCGGTTAGTGTGTCAGACAATAACAGTCAATATCATTGACAATAAGCTATAATTTATGACAATTTTTCAGTTCAAATATTTCCCTTCTGTTTAATTAAATGTATTTAAAGATAACTCTCTTTTTGTGGTCAACACTCAGAATAACTGTACGGAAGTAACAAATCTCAGAAATATTCTTTAAAAAATTGAGACGAAAAAGAAAGTGATGGCAAACGTCTCCGCAATTTTCATTAGTCTATTCAAAAAATTCATATTAATCTAAATGTTTGGATATTTTTAATGTTTTGAATATTTGAATAATTTTATGCAAATGTAGGCCATTATGTGCAGAGCTATTGAAACCAATCTTTCGTCTAGAAGTTGAGTTTTGACAAAGTTTTGTTAAAATTGTAATTCAATGCCAAACATGTTTTCATACTTTTTGTTATCAATAAATCGTGATTTAAGTAAATTATCGATAATTTGTTGTCTAAGAGATCAGTGACCGATTATTTTGATTAACACTGAGATAAGGCATTCCTCAGTTTCTCATATTTAAAATAAATCTCATAAAAGAGCTTAAATTAGGAGAATGAGAGTAAACAGATATTTATTTAAAATTGTCCAAGCTTATGATTTATTTCTAAAATTAACTTATTAATTAGTGAGAATAGGAAAGTTGTATATTTGTGACTCTCAGACGGAAATTCACTCAAAATCGTAATTGAAAGGAACTTCTCATTTCATGTTAGGGCTGTGCCGGACTTTGTTGAAGGTTCGACAAGGGGTGCAGCCAATTTTTTTTGGGTATTCTGGAGGATAGTGTGATTGCACATTAAAGAACCAAATTTTCTTGGCTAAATTCGGGTTAATTGCGTTTAATTCAATGTAAATCCAATTTATTCGATAAAATATCAAGCATTTTAAGGGAATTCCCAGGTCAAAATTTTGAATTTCTAAAGGTGAATAAATCTCACATTTTCAATTTCAGAAAGGAGGTTGAAAGTCTACCCTCTATGTCTACTCTCTATCTACAGCCCTATTTGCAATTTAATGTTTAATTAAA